>QFDT01008232.1:0-15588 GCA_003315915.1 Macrolepiota dolichaula | reverse complement strand
CAGCCACGGGTGCTATCGCGTGAACAGATCGGGGGCCTTGGACAGCGACTGGATGAATGGGTGAATAAGCTGAATTTGGTTGAGCAGCGGATTGCGGCGGAGGTAGAATAAACTGTGCTGATAGATAATTACTTGAAGAACGGGGTATTTTAAGGGCCAGATGGTTAACTCGTGTCCGGGAAGTTGCATGGTCCATAGCAATGTACAGTCGACTCCCTCATAACTGATAGCCCTCCGTCACATCCTCCAGCTATCAGTTTTGGTCGCTATTACTTATGAGAAATAGGTATTATATTATGTAACATTTTTTTCGAGTCATCATCTACAGTCCGTGCTGTAATTATACTAACACGTCAACGAGGTGGGTATGTTCAGACACTATTTATCTGTGATAAAGTCAGCGATACAAGTATTCTCTGGGTTCTGAGATGCCCCCAAATGAGTTTATAACTCAATTATGCGAGACAACTTGTCCTCGTCTGTTGTGAGGTAGCTACAAATGATGACCTTTGCCTCGTGAACTTGCCGGATAGCTGGGAGTGGTGGAGGGGTTTTGTCATCGCTGGTATCAGTCATTTTACATCTTCTTCAGAAATATATTCATTTTTGGCAGCCATGAGTTAAGCTTTTTGCTCAGTAACATTGAGCCGAAGAGCCCGAAAACCCTTTTCAAGGATAAGTAGATGATAGGTGGATGAAAATTGGGATAAAATTGGTGACTAGGTATCAAATTTTGACTGTCGTGACATACAATATCAGCCGATATCACATTTTTTGGGGGAAATATACTACCCTGGTTGCCCAAATTAGGTGCAACCACTGACCAACACTATTAGTTTTCGGCCCGCAAGGGCTATCAGTTATTACTTATGGCAAAACTATCAGTTTTGGGCCAAATTCTCTGCAAACCAAACTTGTTTTGGCCCAAGGCTATCAGTTTGGGCAACTATAAGTTATGACAGCTATCAATTAAGAGGGAGTCGACTGTAGCTTCATTGTACGTGGTGAGGCAGTAAGGGGATGTTGTGAAATATGTCCTAGTGTTAAGACTTGAACACCGGATGTTGGAGTGGATGTTGGAGATGGAGTGGAGGGGGTGAGACCTTGGCTTCAACTTATGTGTTGCGCCCCTCTTGGTATTGCGATGGTCTCACTTGAGAACCAAGGATGGAGAACACCCGAAGGCAGAGGGTCGTCCAAAGACGGAGGAAGGAAAGACAGAGAGAGAGAAAGACAGGGAGTGTCTGAAGACGGAGGCGAACAGACGGAGGGTTTGGACACAAGTTAGGAGGGGAAATCTAAGTTGATTATCAGACTGGAGAATACAAACGTAGTAGACTAGGTTTATATACTGCAGCGGATAAGAGAGTAGTACTAATCATAAGGTCTACTAATGACGTACTACATAGGATAGTGAACAAAGGAACATATAGAGACAAAGGAAGACAAAGGAGGACAAAGGAAGACAAAGGAATAAGAAGTTGTAGCAATCATGTAGACGTGGAGCAAATGAGTAAGCTACGGAGGAAACTCGGAGTGACAGAGGAGATGTGAGGATCAGATAAAAGATAAGACAGAATAGGAAGGTCTGGGAACTAAGAGAAAACCAAATAGCCGAGGTCGCCGGAGGAACGGCGACCGAGATGCCCGAGTAACTGAGAGGAGGGAAGTCCGAGGGGATAAAGCCACGGGAGAGCAGAGAGGTGATATCGGACCGACAGAGTGCTGTGGCTGAATGGTGGCGCAGGAGCTGAGATCCTGTTGCTATGGGGAAAGCTTAATGGACAGCGGAGGTCGTCCAGAAGATCTTCGGACAGGTTTCTAACACCTAGCAGCAACAGGGTCCTATAGAATAGGACTATGGGGAAGCACCATAATGGTGCTATGCACAGTGGTGAGGTGATCTAACACTCACTGGATTGTATAGGAGAGTAGAGTTTAGAGTAGAGAGTTTGTATAGCAATAGAGTGGTAGAAGAGATGTATTGAACTGTAGAATAATGATGAATACATAGGGTTTATATACATATTCTAAGTAACTATTCATAGAAGTAAATAAGGATCATATAGTGGAATAGTTCTACATATAGCATAGGATTGTCCAGTGGATTGCTCTGGACAGGTGGGTCCATGGAGAATGGAGCAGATACATGAGTACTCCACCATGGATCAATTGTGGGTCTCAGATGATCTATCTCTAGATTCATCTGGTAGAACCTTATCTAGTGCAGATATAGACTACACAGATATAGCTCATATGTGACGAGTGGAGATATTAACTCAACAGGGGAAACCACAGGGCCGGCATTGATGGCCTTGGCAACCCTATCATAAGATAACGGTATCCCACTCCTCGCTCCAGTGTTGTTTTGGATAGTGTTGTCAAATTGGAATGCCATTCATATTTCCTCTGCAGACATGAAGTATCCATGAATGGTATCCTCATTGATGATGATATAGTAGAGGCCCGGCTTATACTCAAAGAGTTGTGAGAAGTGGGGGATAGGGGGCATATCAATGTGTATGGTCAACCCTAGCAGCGTGATGCAGGGGGTTGTGGAATTGATGATGGTGTCTATGATAGTGGTGTTGCTGGTGTTGCTGCCTGATAGCTCTCCCAACTCGAGGTTGATTTTGTCCAGGCTAGGGTGTGGGTGCATGATGAGATAGCAAGGATGAGTTTGAGAAATATTAGGGGCCTTCGGGTTGGTATCTTCCTCTGTCACATACCCCTCCAATATATACATATCCAGATTCAGGGCTCCCAAGAAAACCTGTAGGTCCTCTGGGGCCAACCCTTCCCCTTCTGGAAGGTCAGTGATGTTATCAGACCCTACTGCCTCAAGGTGTATTGGGCCAGTATGTCAAGGTGTGCTATGTGGTCATACAGTAACCAACTTTGGTCTCCCAACTTCCATAGGACTTCGAACACAGCTGTTTTCCCTGCCCCAACATGAGTCATGATCTTGTTGGCTGTCCATTCCCCTTTGACCTCAGTATTCTTGTTGAAAGCAAAGCATACAACAAGCACGCATGGTAGTGTACAATAGGGAAACTACTTGCCTTGCTAAATGAGTTCTGGTGAGAAGCTTGAAGTACTTAGAGGTTTGCTTGTGAGAGTGAGTTTGAGAGCAGAGAAAGTTATCATAATTGGATGTATCTAAGGTCCTTATATACCATAGAGGATCCAGGGTATCTACATACTACATACTATGCTGACAAGCCCATTGACAGATGCAGAATGAACGCAAGTGGAGAACTGTCAGCTACTCTATTGTTCTATTAATAAGTAGCATAATGGAAGCATGCAGGTATTCATTCTGCACAGCCTTGTGTGATCAATGCTTCTATTGTCAACATATGGCAAGAGCAAATGATCTGGTCCAAGCACCTGTGATGGCGCTTATTCTGTCACGTGATGTGACATGTGACAAGAGCATGACTAGTGCTAATGCTGCTTTGTCAACAATTCTCAGTCAGAACTTGACTTTCTGCTGTTATGGTCTCAATGATGAACCCCCTGCATTGGTTATACAAGTGGAGCCTTGAACTCCTTGACATTCCGGACTATGAAGAAGTACCAGGCCGATCTACCTCTCCACACGGAACCTCCCCACCTCCTTGGTACGAGTCCCAGTACCTCAACCACCACGTTTACCAAGTATGGGATAATTTGCCCTTTATCCATATCTATCGGCACGGACTCTACAAGACTATGATCGCTTGGCCCGCAGTCACCGGAGCCGACAACTACGGATGGAGGCAGATCATCGGAGATACGTCCTTCACCCACCCGTACCTGATGGGCTGACCCTACGACCTCTGCCAGACTGACTCCCCTGTCGATCTCTCTATCAGCCACTTCTCCACGTCGTCATTGCCTTTGGATCAAGAGAACTCTGACAGCACGGATTCTGTAGATCCATCGTCTTCCATTTCACAACAAGCTTCCATTCCCAGAACGCCATCTCGTTCTGACGTCCTTTCCAATCCCGTCAGTAGTGTTTCATCTTAATTAGCATGGACAAAATAGTAAAGACAGAAGTACTTCAAATTGTATAAATAATGGACTATTCTGTAGTTGAAGCTTCAGCTTCAACCTTTTGTTTGTGTTACGATTGTCTCCTCTATTCTGTAACAGTATGTCACTTCTCTTCATCATCTCGGACTTGTCCTAGTCTCCTACCCTCCTGTCTATTCTTGTCACCATCATTCTTAAGAGCTGTGCCCTTCTCTATATTCATCTGATCGGTCAGAGGCCAAGTCTCTCTATTATGCATGCACTAAAGATAGCGACACCTCGGTGAAAGGGTCAGGGATTGGATCTCGATGTGCGGACTCTATTTACCATGTATTTGTATATTGATTAGTCTGGACAAACGTCGATACGGCCTCATATACTGAAGCATAGTGTACTGTGTACCTTAGCTTTAGTATTGTTGTTAACCAGCATGTTCTTATCGATATTGTTTGATGTTGCAAATCTGTTCCCTCGATTGTCTTCACTGACGATTAGACTTACCATATAACACCTGCCTGGAAGCTCTGCGCGTCGCTCAAGTTCAGGAGATGACCCCTCCGTCGTTACATTGAGAAGACCTGTGTCTTGCTCAGCTCCACTTGGCACTTACCTCATTTTCTAGTCTGGGACTATAGATTGACTGGTAGTACTGCTGAGGCAACTTCTCAGCAGCCCATCTTCTGGCACAGCTTTGGACTAGGTCCGAGCATAACAGTTTGTCTCCCTCTCTACTCTTGTCCTCTATCTCTTTCTCTCAAATATAACTCTGTTGTTGTATTCCCTTGAGTGAACTTAGCGTTCTTCTGTCTGTCAACAGCAGAAGATATCAGTCTCTGTTCAGTACTCCAGGACAACTAGTGTTGTCAGCCAAAGGTGATCGTTGAAGTGATCCTTCAGTGTTGACTAGCCTAGCGGCCATCCTTGTGGTGCCCTCTAGGTGAACCATAACATCTGCCCTTCCTGGGAATAGTCTATCATTGTTTGGCACATATATTCTTAGTAGCTATCACAAATTCCTATGCTTACCTAAGCTGGGTATGGAGACAAGGGGACAGTAGTCTTAGATAAGCAGCAAGCAAGAGTAAAGAGATCAAGAGATCAGATAAGAGGTAAGGATAAGACAGGCTGAGCTGTAGACAAGTTGTTAAGTCTGGGTTCTACAGATGCCAGACAGCTAGTTTATATACACAGAGTGCTAGGACCTGGGACACTACCAGATGACCCCAGGAACTCTAGTCCTTACTAATTACATGGAGAAACTAATATCTCCTAGCCAATGGCATAAAACCCTTACTGATTGTTAACAATGACACCATATGACAACATAGATAAAGATCTTATCTTACTGATCATTCCAGAACCTTCTAGAATGATATGGAGTGATAAACTACAGATGGCACAGATAATCAACACATGATATAGATAATAATGAAATGGAGGTGCAAAACACACCTGTGATCCAAAGAGCAGCTTTCTGCTGCATCTTGTTGAACTGCTTGAGGAGGCCCTTAATCTAAGCGCCCTCAAAGAACCATAACCAAAAGCTGTATGTAGCAATAGGAACCACACATGCCCTGTACAGAGTGTGCTTCTGGTCAGGGTGTAAACCCCTGCTAGAATTGCCAAGCATACCCATGGCCTTGACAGTCATGAGAGATTTGGTAGAATAATACCAAACATGTTCCCTGAAGGACAGCTTTTGGTTGAAATAAAAGCCCAAGTACTTCCAATAAGTCTTTGGTATCAGCAGGGTGTCACCTGTGAATGCAGTGAAGCCCAGGTCAATAGATGGGTTAATGTTGTTGTGTTTTCTTGAGAAGTGAAACACTTCTGACTTATTGTGCTCGAGAACCAGTTCAAATGCATTAAAGAGGTCTTGGATAATTCCATAGGCCCTATGGAGTGCATTCAAATTTGGTTGCCACTCCTTAGACTGTGCAATGAGAGTCCCACCATCCACATATGATAGGAGGGTGCACTTGAGATGTGCAGTCTGCTTGTCAAAGATCCACATAAGTGGGGCTAAGTAGAGTGCCGACAGAACAGGTAAAAGGGCAGATCCTTGACCCACCCCCACATCTGCCTGCCTGGGTTCTGACTTGAATGTGTTCCAGGCATAGCTAGTTTTATGCCCAACAAGATATGAGGAGAAGAAGTTCACAAGGGAGCCAGTAACCCCATCTTTTGGAAAATGGCCATAATCATGTCATGGTTCAGTAACAGGAAGAACTGCATAATGTCAAATGCTACCACACTCGTCCTCAATCCCTTGGCCCACCTTGCACAAACAATGTGGGTTAGGAATAGCCCAGCATCTTCTGTAGATCTTTGAATGATGCCACCAAGCTAATTTAGGTGGAATATGCCCTCATGGACACACTTAAACTGTAAGCAAGAAAAGATCATCTTCTCAATCAATTTTCCCATGGTATTCAGTAATATAATAGGCCTGAATGCCTTGGGAGTGGAGTAGAAGGGCTTTTCCAGCTTTGGTATGATCACCAAAATGCTCTCCTTGAAAAGCTTTGGCCAATAGCTACATGTAATGTAGTCATTTGCCAATGCTAAAAGGAGCTTCTCACACTCAGGGCAGGAGAGAATCTCCTTTAGGCTCAACCAGGTCAGATGATCCGGGCCTGGAGTAGATTGAGATAAGCATGCCTCAAGGACATCCCACATTTCAGTCCTAGAGAATGCATTCCATCCCCTAACTGCTCTATTGGAGAGGACATTAAGCACAGTTACATTGCATGCACAGCCCAAAGCTAAGTTATAAGTGTTATGTAGTGCATTCCACAGATCATCAAGTTGATGGCAGAAGCGTCTATTATGTTCAATGGCCTCCACCACAGGCAGCTTTCACTGCTTGACCCACTCCATGAGGTCCCATGGTCATTTGTTGGTCATAGCAATCTCCTCAATTTTGTCATTGAAGTAGATTCTCTTGGCTTCCTTGCAGGAGCACCTGAAAGACTTGCAGTCTGCTAGATTTCTGGTAGATCTGAACTGTTGCAGGGCAAGGGCACATTGGTCATTTCACCATGACTTGGTCCTCACACATATCTGGACTTTGGAAGAGTGGGTTTCCCATGCCTTTGAAGCAACCTCCCCCATTGCTGAAGCAACAAGCTCAATCTTTCCAGGAGAGTTCAGGGGATGGAATACTAGCGCTGCCCACCCCTTTGCAATATTGATAAGGAACAAGTTATACTTGTCACTGTCTTGTTTGATAAATTTCCTTGTGCTGAAGACCTTTTCTGGCCCAATTGGAATGCATACTACCAATGGGATGTGGTCTGAAGACCCTCTGAGAGAGAGGTCTATATTTGGGTGGAGTCTCAGCCCCTTCTGTTGAGCAATAAACATCAAATCCAACACAGACAGTTAGTCTGAGGGATTGAATGGAAACCAAGTAGGGCCAGGGACCTGCGGGGTCGCAAGTTCAAGACCTAGATCTGAGGCTATGTCTATGAGGACATTGCCAGGCCAAGGCTCCAAGGAGGCATCAGGATCCCAATGCTTAGAGCAAACATTGAAGTCCCCACCCATATACAGGTATGGGGGAAGGGAATCAACCTTCCTTTCCAGAAAGTTGATGGCTGTGTAAGATGAGTCACAATAGATGTTTATGAGAAGAAGGGGACCTATCTGAGTAGATAGGAAGACCACCTGTATGTCTCTGTGAGAGATCAAGTCCATGTGGAGAGCCAGTCTGAGTTTAGTCAAGTGGGAGTGATAATATGCCATCACTCTTGGTGTGGAACCATCACTGGTCTGGTGCACCATGCAGACCCAGTCAGGGTGCCTAGGTGCTCCAATAACATCTTCCCCTTCTACATTAGCCATGGAGGGGGCTGCTCTAATCCGCGTCCAAGGGGGCTCTTGAAGGAATATCAGGTTGACTGAGTCTCTCAGTTTCTCCAGCAAAGTCTGCACAGTAAACGAGCTACAATTTACATTCTGTGAGTACAAACAAACACCACTGATTGTCCTATTCATAACTAAGACAAACACCTGGCATCAGTGGAAGGGATGGTGCGTTTTGACTGCACACGTACTTTGGCATACTCTTTCTCAATCCACTTCTTTGAAAAGTGGTAGTGCCAGAAGGAGCACTGTCTGGAATCAGCTGCATGACCCTGCTTCTTGCAGTTCACACATGTGAAAGTGTGGGGGCACAGGGCCCCAGCAGGAATGGGTGGGACAGGAGGGGGTTGCCTTTGCATTGCCTGTTATGGTTCAGCAGGCTCCTGGACCTAAGTTAGGAGGTGTCTAGCTAATTAAGGATCAAAATCCTTAACCAGCCTGCTAATAGGTGAATTGGCAAAGTGACAATACCAAAGTATAGCCAGCAACCAATAGCATTGAAGTGTTGCAGCTATGGGTCCTTAACTTCAGAGGATTAGAAGTTAAGATTGACCAATTTTGGATTAGACGGGTAACAGTTAAGTTACAACAGAAGAGAATCAAAAACTTGAAGTTTTTGATTCTGTAATCTATGCCTATTTATGCAAGTCCAGAGGCCATCTGTGTACTACTGTATATATGAGTCATAAGTGTCTGTCCAAGTCATTGATTGAGAAAGAGAAACTACTAGTACACTACAGAGCGTCCAATGAGTCAGTCTGTATCTAAATTGTAGTCCATGATCTACTATAACATTCTATCTACTCCAAGTCATCATTCTCTGAGACAGTAGAACATTCGGACAAGGTGGAGAAGCCCGTGGAGGACTCCTGAGGTGTAGGCACTGCGGAAAAGGATGAGGAAGCCGAGGAGGACGAGGATGAGGACGAGAGATTGTAGGGAACAATCTCCAAGGACATCTCCTGGTAATAGGAGGCAATAGCACAGAGTGGTACATCTTCTGAGGAGTCAGAAGAAGCATCAAACAAGTCGTTGAACAGCCAAGGCTGCAACGGGTAGTGGTGCCTGTATTTTCCTGACTCAATGAGCACAGCAAGAACTCCAGGAAGTTCCTGCTCATCATAGAACATGTAAGGATGTCACCAGGTTGTACAATTATTCGTGATCAGATAGGGGCGCCATACATTTTCAATGGCTGCCATCCAGCACATTGGATACATGCTAAGAACTTCGCCGTCTCCGATTATGTGGCGGTAGGGAGCTGCATGCATAGCTCATTGTAGAACTGCATTGAGCTTGTCACAATCATAGACAGGGGAGAGAAGTGTGAGTCTGTAATTGGAGGTGTGCCCAGAGATAACTCTGAGAAGGTTCTGTCCCTCAGGAACTAGGACATGAGTCCCTGGGTCCATAACACAGACCAACTATATAGTTCTGATATGAAATTTCCATAACCAATAATCAAAAGTAAATCATAAAAGAAAATATAAATTGAATAAATGTCCAAGAAGGCCGATATCCCCGAGATGACTAAACACACACAGATTACCTTTCAATAGCTGCCAGGTTTGTAAAGGCCCTGGCAACATTGTATGCTGGGACAGACAAGGTCCCAATATTAGCAGTTTGAATATGCACCCATTGTTCCATGGTTGCAAGGGAAGTGGCAATCACATTGGAGTCATCAACTATACCATCAAAGGTATTTAGCAGGTCAACAGCTTGGGGGCCATGTTGATCATCTGGGGCCTGGTCCATATCCTCCCTCCCAGCTGAGAGGGAGGCAGACCGGCGCCCTGAATTGGTAGGGGATCCATGGCGGCTGGATGTGGCAGAAGCGGTGGTTGTACAGCGAGCTCTTGGAGTGGCTCCTGGGTTGGCAGAGGCACTCCTCAATAGCAGGATTGGGGAGGCATAGTGAGTACAGGCTGTCTCAGCAGGTGACTAGAACAGCTCAGGCAAGTCAGTGCCCTCCCAGGTGTATCCCAGGGGGGGAGGGGTTAATTGTTTGGGCCTTGAGGAGGAGGCATGAGAATCCTGGGGGCCTACTCTCCCTGGCAGACCAGAGAGGCGGTGCCCACGGCCAGTTTTAATGCAGGGAGGCATACTCCCCTTGCTGTGATACCTTCAAAGAAACTTAGGGTGCGCAGGACAGGATAGACGTAGAGGATAATGAAGAGCAAGGTCATCTCATGCTGACTAAACACCAGATGGTGGTGGTATTGGAACAAGAAGCAATGAAACAGGTGCTTCTTGTTCTGCAAAGTTCAGTGCCCAGTGTGGTGTTAGTAGCAATTTGTTAAAGATATTATGAACAATTATTGGCTGAGAATAAGTATTTCTCTCATTCATCTTGGATTTGTGTTCCCCTCTCATCTATATAACACTTTTCTACTCATACTCAAAATATGTGGTTCTAGTCAAGATTCAAGAACTGTTCAGGAGGAAGTCTGTACAGACACTTCAGGAAGCAACTTATTACACAACTGTAAACCAGTGGCTATCCACCATAAGACTATCTATCTAAAATGAAACTAGGCCAATGAAATATAGGGAAACATATCTGCTGCCTCCACAACCTTTCTAACCTCTCTTTTAGGGTCTACAGAAGCAATAGCAAAGGTACCGTCCCAGTCATCAGGTTCTCCAAAATCCTTCAAGACCAATTTAGGATCAGTGCCAGCATCTCTTGCCATGCGCAGCAGGATACGGAGAAGATCAAAGTAGTTATCAATCATTACTGGCTCCTCCAAGTCCCACGTTTGCGCTGTAAAGCCAAAGTCAATGAAGACTGCATGGTCAAACTTTGTACTTGGATCAGAATAGAGGAGAATTTGTCCCTTGTGCCAGTCATGTTGACTGATATCGGCAACATCAAGAACACGACATGCATGGCGGCAGCTTTGGACCTGAAAGGCCGCGTTCGCCCGGTCAGCTCATACTCAGTGTGGAAAGGCAACGGCCTACCATCTTGCATTGCCTATCCGGACTCAACCCTCGGGTAAAATCAGAGTCAAGGGCATGTCCTTCGATATATTCCATAAGAATACCATACACGATCAACCCATCAGGTAATATAAACTATCAAGAATAATAAGTAGAGTCAGCAAGCATTGGGGGATATAGGTGTCACCTGGTGTGTCCCGTAAAACCAGGGAATCATAGAGCCTTGAATAGATGATAGCTTGTTATACGCAGATTGTTCATTATGGGCATGTTTTTCAGCAGTCACGAACCGGCCGAACCACAAGTGTATGTCTTCATTGCTGTCCTCATCATCTTCACCGTTTTCACTGGGATCCTCTAGTGGTGAGAATCGGTCATCGAACAGCTTGAGACATAGAGGTGGGGAAGACACAGGTTCACCATCAATTGAGGTAATCAGACAACGATAGACGGTGCAGAAGCCGCCCTTTGAGCCCTCTGCCACGATGGCTTGGATGTTCAGCGTAAACTGTTTACTCGACTCGAGCAATTTATCAATACCAGCAACTGCAAGAGGAGATTCGCGTTGTATTGCGCTGATGTGTGCAGCTGTGTCCGCTGAAAGCTCTGAGGCATTGAATGGATAGATAGGATGTTTATCGGAGGGACGATACCCGACTTCGTTTGTCACAGCAGTAAGGATGTCATTTGGATGGGCAATGAGCTTTGAACACCGCTGTTGCACGAGAGTACGCCAACGAAAGAACTGGAGCGCTCTTGCGCGATCTCGAAGTAGAGTGGCGTGATCAAAGTCTGAGTTGCGGTGACAAGTGTCAAACACTTGCTCGTCTGGAAGTAGAAGTTGACTTGGATCCTGTGGTGGTCCCTCCGGAAGGATCAAGTGGTCATCGGTGTCTATGCGTGGACGAGGAACGGCGATGAAGATTCCGTGAGGAAGCGCCTTTCTGAGATATGCAAAAGAAATTGCTCTCAACGCTAAAGAAATCTGAGTAGTCATCACCTTTTCGAAAACGGGTTCGGCACGTTCAGAGTTCGGAGGGGAAAAGACAACGATATCTTGAAAGTTGGTGACAATAATAGACGAGAGGGATGGTGTATGTTCGATGGCTCTACCGAGCACGTATTCAACCCGTGAAACGACCCTTCCTTCAGAATTAATTAGATTGTCAGGCTAATGTGGCGTTGGAGTTAGGTCTTTGGAATGAGATAGACAAGAAGGCTCATCTAACCAGAAATATAATCATTGGAGCAGTCACATCCCAGCGTTCGAAATCCTTAGCCACAAAGGTAAACCCACACATAGCTACAAAATGTAAGAGAGGCGTTATAGGAGCCTGAGAAAACATACTTTTGCCTAACTCCACGCGTAGGAGTTCCATGGGTTCCTTCAGCACGTTGGGACGGTGCAATTGATTATATATGTCTGCTATTGGTCTTAGTAGTGCTACCAGACATTCGTCGGGTGAGCAACTATGTGGATGAGTCATACGTCTTGAGTACCTGCGCATCACAAGGTAGGAAACATGCTCACGAAAATGACACTGATTCTTCTACTGGCCATGCAATTTGTCGTTTGTGAATATAACGGAGGAAACTCGAGAGGGACGAGAGTGCATAAGGAAGTGTCTGGCTGCCCTCATCTGCCTTTTGCCAGTCCAGTGAGGATGAAGTAGTCGAAGTTTGACCCAAAGCCGAAGGAACATATCCCTGCCAAAGAGGTGGAGAGGGAATAGGTTTGGAGAAGAGTTTATGTGCATGTACGAGGTATGTAGAACCCATCCAGTAGCGAACGAGCGAACGCGCTGGGGGAACTCGGGCGCAATGAAAGAGTTTGAGCATCCTGTTTTTTTCATTCACAATGTCATACCGGATCTATTTTTCCTGAGAGCCGGCACTTCCCATCCACAAGGGTGGCAAGATGATCGGAACGTGGAGTAAACTTTGATCCATATGGGGACAGATTCTGTGACAGAAGGGTTTTTCAGCAATCATGATGAGTGCACGTCAAGGTAGAGTACTGGTTCAGCGGCTTTCCTTAGGCCTTAGTTTTATCCACAACTGGTTTTTAGCAACTCCGAGGCAATGCCTCTACCATGTCACAGCCTGGGGGTGTTCTAGGCCGTGATGTGTTTCTAGATCAAATACTGGAGATAGGAGAGTTGACATAGGATATATAACACATGCAACGAGGATTATAGGTGTTATACGAATGTGTAGTGTAGGCGGAGTATAGGCACGAGGAACTAGGTTCCACAATGAATAGATATATATTAGACATTAATATAAACATTAGAACAGATGGGGGCGCACCTAGGTTCCACAATGAATAGATGCGGAACCTAGCGGATCTGCGCCTCCTTTTATGTGTTTCAATATCCCAACAATATCCGAACACAGCAATGCGACTGCACAGCCAGTCGCCCCTATACCGTACCGCTCCTTCTTCAACGTAGGGCCGGTACCGACATGCCCGATGATCGATAACATGGCAGGAAGGAGCTGTTGGCACCAACCGACTGAAGGACACCCTGGCAGCATGGCCATTCGGAGCGAGCTTCTGAGCAAGTTGGCCAATGCCTTCTGGCAGTTGGCTGTCATAAATGTGCGCATACATCCCTGTTATGACCTCGTATTGAGAGTTCCGCATAGTACGCTTCTGGTAAGTTTCTTGGCTTAGATTTCTCCTATAAAATATGATTTACTATAACATTACTTTGTAGTTTTTCTCTTGACTCTCTTAGCTTATGAATGGCTTTGGACTTTGCCACAAGAGGTTAGTCGTGTCATGGATCTTTTTCTCACTTTGGGTTATTGATTTAAGCACCCCGTAATAGGTTCGGAATATATGGACAGGCAATTGGGTTGGCATAAACGGCATATATCTGTTATGTCGGTATGTACCTGTTCCTGCCGTCTTCTTAAGTTTATTCCGTACGTGACCTCAGTTGTAAACCAGAAATGACTCATGAACAACACTCACAGCATTATTTACCGTGCGATTCTTACCTTCAGCTCATGATTCTGGCGGTAATTCAACCGGGTCATTCATAGGTGTATTTTTCAAAATGCAGTTCTGCAATTTACGTTTCTGCGTGTGAGTGCCAAAACCCTAGAACTCGAATGCTGTGAATGCGTAACGTACCCCACCATTGGGCTATTTCCTATTCAAAGGGATATCAATCTCTGGCCTTATTGTTTCCGAGTGTAAGTGCTGATGAATGCTATCTGTGATTTTTGCTAAAAATTATAGACTCTTTCATTTGGCGAGCATACGCTCTCTGGGGTACTTCTAGAGCAGCGGCAATCTTCTTCTTCATCTTAGCTGTGGTAGGTACTGGATCTAGTCAATCGGCTAAATACAGCATCACTAATTCTGTTTTCTCTTGAAGGGTGTGACATGCGGTTTAGTGGCGGATGCTCTACAGCTGCAGCTGAGGCCCGGATTTGCCAGTGAGTCAGTTATTGTATTCCGACGTTTCAAAGGACTAAGATCGATGGCCATTGAGTCCTTGAAAATATGGGTCCCACGTCCATCTGTACCACTGATGTTCCTATGCCAATTGCAGCATTGTCTTGTCAGGTCGTCATCCTGGCCGTTGATACTGGTACGAATCTGCAATCACCTTATATGGCGCTCACTCTGTATTTTTTCCGCAGTTATCCTGTGCATGGTGATATGGGGCAGAATCAGAAATTACTGTGCACACGGAACAAACCTATTGCTGGAAAAGATATATCAAGATGCGATTGTTTATTTCTGTTGCAATTGCCGTGAGTTCACCTTTGCAAAAAGAGCACTATCACCTTACGCACAATCCCAGTAATCGCAGCGATCTCAGTTGTGCTCTTCGCGACTCGGAATACGTGGCTGATGCTAGTCTCATTCAAGTAAATGATCCAAGTACAAATTTGACTCAGATCATAGTGGGCTCATGATTCTTACTAAACAGTTTTGGCAGTACTGTGACATGCATCCTAGCAAGTAGGATGATCCTCGGACTCAAAGAGTATGGAAATCACACATCTTTCTTTGATCAAGATATCGCCTTTTCAAGGTCTGAATTCTCTATTCTGCGTTTTGCTACTCTTGACCCTTGGGATGATGATGAGGAGGTGTAATGGCCAATATTTGGTAAAAACTGTTACAAGGATGTTTATAATATTTTTTCGACGGGGACGTGAAATATGTATGAAACATCGCAGCTTCATTCGAGATTCCTGGACGTAGCAAGTGTGAGACGATGATATGTGTTCAACCCCGGAGTTGATCGTCGACATCGCTAGGGAAGGTGACGGAGAACACAGGATGGCATTTATCAAGGGGTTGAAGTACAATTTGTATGGGTCCATATCATGTTCTCGTCAATAAGATGGACAACTAAGCACTGATTGATAGGGTGCACGTGGTCGTTATGATCAAACAAACCCGCGCGGCTCGGCGTCTACGCCAACACACGACTTTCCAACAATGCAAGTTATCCCACTTGTACTAGCCCTCGGCTTGAGCGCGCACGGCATCAGGAAGAAGTCGCTCTCACCGAGTGGTGCATTGACAGCCTTCTTTGTAGGTTACGGCAGCTTATCGGGGGGACTTTGGGCTTTCGGTATCACGCTGATTGGCTTCTATCTCATCGGAAGCAGGGCCACAAAATGTATGTAGTTGATGACATTCATAGCTCTCAGGTTGTGGACCGACACTTACTTCCTGGATCAGACGGTAAACAGCGCAAAGCGAAATTAGAAGATGGATATCAT
>QFDT01008231.1:0-65400 GCA_003315915.1 Macrolepiota dolichaula | reverse complement strand
TTCCCAAACCGATGACGTCATTTCAGAACATAACCACCAAAAATAATTGACAAGAGTGGGACTTGAACCCACGCCACCTTTCGGTGATGAGAAACCCGCGATCGCAGGCAAGCTACGCTTGAGTCACACGCCTTAACCGCTCGGCCATCTTGCCATTGACAGAGAGGTTGCTTATACCGTCAAGATCAGCGCATTAATAATGTTACCACCCTCTGCAATCGCAATGGAAGCGACTCCTTTTTCTTTTTTCTTTTGTTTTTTCTTTAAAAAAAGGCGAAATGTGATGCCCTGACATAATCTATGGCAGAATACACTACTGAAATAATATGCACCGCTGAGGTTGTGTTAAATTAGGGTAGCATATATGACGCCACTACAATCTTCGGATCAAGTTCACCCCTTTGTTCGATTCCTTTCATATACGTACACACAAATCCTCAGGGTCGCATGAAGTTATAATTTACGTCCCTAGCCCGATATGAGCTCGGGGATGACATTAACGAATGGAGAAATTATTCGATTCCATACTCGAATCTCTATGAACAACCGTATTGCTTGGATTATGTTTAATTATTGCTGTTTCAGTTCCATGGACTTGTTCGTGGTAACGTGTTTCCCGTGTGCTTTTCTTTATTGCTTGAGAAACCAAGTACGTCCTCAACACCGGGCATGTCGGCACGAATAAGCACCTTGATCCTTCGCATTGTAAGCCGCGGGCTTAGCATGACATGTTCTGGCACCTGATGGACAGTCGTCGAGCAACCCGTTCTACTGGCCGAGGGGCAACAGGATCGTGGACAGTTCACCTTCCCCCCTTGTACACACGCCCCGTGCCGACTGTGTCCCCGTCCTCTTGACTTTAGTGAAGTAGTCATCCGTGGCGACTTACATGCATCCTTTCCTATGAGTTCTTGGAACACGCACAGACCAGTTCACAGCAAAGGTCATGATTATTTTTATGGGGATATTGAGATAGTGCAGGGTCGGCGTGACTTAAACATTTTACGCAGGCCCACATATAGACGAAGACAGGTGTAGGTCCTCATTATCTCTGACCCTCTCAGCATCAGCATCCCACACACCTACTGCCAGCCGTAACATCCATAGTTCCAAGATGTCTTGATAATTTCAGAGTAGGGCACGGTTGACTGGCCTGGATATCTCTCGAGACCGCGTCGCATCAAGTTGTTCCGACGTACGCTATTCAAACCTCAAACATATCAATCAAATGCGCATACGATCCTCCTTGATCTACTTTATTTTTAGTACTTAGGTGTGGGGGCAGGATGATGAAAACAAATAATGCTGCTGCGTTGATGGTAAGTTTGCCGTGTTCCATATCACATCACGACGTGCGGTGCATGAGTGTTGAACGTTGAACAGCGGGGACCTGAGCAGGATGATATACATATGATATGTCGGGTACATTAGGTCCGGGCCGAGGGAATTGCGCCAAGTAGTGCCCAAATCCCCATGTGGTATAGTCGAGGAGGTACACGACCTGCACTCAATCACCTGCGTCAGGGTTTAACAGGGTCGAAGGTGTTGACGAAGCGAGAGTAGAAGTACATAGGTCATAACAATTCCGCACCTTGCTCATACTCTGCAAATGTCCCGGTATGATCGAGTTCAAAGTCCGACGGCTCCTGTGCTGAACGACCCATTGGCTTTACCTCGAAACACTTAGGCGTCGTAAACTTGGAAAAAGCTGAGGCTGAGGCGATGATGTTCGATCCTACGGCGTCTGTTGCTTCCAATATAAAGACGAATTCTCTTCGTCATCAACTCCGCCAACAATCAATCTCAGTATGTTCGGATCTCTCTGGCAAGGATATAATAGGAGTTTATTCACACACCCTCTCTAACAGCAACAGACCGCGTGTTCATGGGCATTCTCTCCTCAAATCCTTCTCACAGCCGCCATCAGTGTGATCTACCGTATTCTGATCATATAACGGACTATAGCGGTGCGTGGAATTTCTGTTGTAGTCCAGTTCGTCAACTGGCACTTGTATTTTTGTCTACGCTCGAGGTAAAAGAGACACCAACACTTGTCAAAGTGTAGGGACGCCCTCAGGGGAATTTTGAATGAATTATGGGGGTAAATTTCGCTAGTGGGATTCAATCCAAAGGGCTTCATGGCTTGGCGTGTAGTCATGGGTCTGGTCTCCTTCGAGATGTGTGCATGGGGAGGGTGCAAAAGAATAAGTCTCACACAAAATAAATCCCTCATTGTTTACATTGTCTGCTAAGCTTAATTTCCAGACAGTGGACTCATACAACCAGTTGTATACTCAACCTGGCGATCAGACACGATTCATATAACAATAAGCAAAGGCCCTGGGAAATGTCAGCATACTTTTTATCGCCTGAGGCTCACATTGCATTATAAGTCTCATTCGTCATGACTCACTAATAATAGAAAGTAAAGTAAATATTCCTATGGTAATACCACACCTGGTAGATCACCTCACTGCACCCGGCGCATAGACACCCTCGATAGTCTTACAGTATAGTCCGAAACCCCCCAAAGATAAAAGGACTGGAGGGCAAGTCAGCGCCAAACCTCGACACTCAATTTCAGAGGTGCTATAAAGTATCGTACCTTAATAGTCTCTCAAACACACGGCTCACTTAATCTTCGCATTGGGATGATATCATGCACCACCTCAGTGCTAGTTATGACTTCCACGCCCATGCCTTTCGTATCCGTCGTACCTTCTGTCGTCGTTCCAAATGAAATATCTCCATCCAGATTTCCGAGAGTGAGTGTCCATAATGTTTCGTTTCTGTCGTGACGACCCGCAATCTGATACCCATCAGAAGCGGGTAGATGGGGTCCATCTGAAGTGCTCGTCGTCGGGGACGAGCGGAGGTTGAGTACAAGGCGAGAGATCATAGTTGCAGTTATGAGCTGACTGAAGGAGGCGCCTATGTCTTTGAGTTCTGGCGTTGCGGACTAATGGTAGAGGGTGATAATTAGTACCGAAGTCACGGAGGAGGACAGGAGATGAACATTGACTAACGAAGTAGACGATAACGTTTGCCAGGTTCGCCAGGAAGATCAGGAAGAAGTATATAGCACCATCGCGAACGAGGATCTTGAGTGTCCTAAAACAATTGCCGCTCAGAGTCTGACACATATCTTGGGATGAAACGAGAGTGAAACATACGGGGAAGCTAGAAAACGGCCATTCCTTGTAAAACGTCTTGCGCGCCAGAGCGTGAGGAAGAAAATTGCGGAGTCGGTGACGAGAGGTGTGATCCAAAGCGACGCTATGCGTAGTAACCAGCGAGGATTAATAATCGTAGTGTGTTGGTAAGGAAGAGCATACGGAGAGGACCAACTCCTGTCAGAATACAACCTGAAATAGGAACCCAATTTGAATATGGGTATGATTTGTAGGTAGCACACTTAGATCTTACCAGGAAGTATAGAAGGTAATGGCACAGCTGGAGTGCAGGCGTCAGTGAAAGTAGAAAACGTGTAAATTATTTTGACATACGAAAGCTCTGTCGCAGACCTGTACCAGAAACAATAACTTGCGCTAACCAGAGGACCATCAAAGCAATAAGCAATCGTATGTTTCGTCCATATATTGCAAATACTCTTAGAATCATGACGACTAAGAGAAAGGCGTGTCAACATAGGTGAGCGACTATGAACAAGAGGGAGACATACGCTCGCCCACAGCTACCAATGCAATCGTCCCCGCTCCCATGAATGCGACGGATTTCCTGCATCTGGTTTTGACTTGAATTCATGCCCCATGATATTGCCAATAGTACATACACCTGGGTACCAATTCATTAAGACACCACGGAAATTGGAAATGCAGTATACATACTTCTCCCTTCCAACGAGGATTGTGGAATGCTGTAGGCATAAATTAACATCGCCTACACTTGGATTCTGGGTGAACGTGAACCCACCTTCGAGTACCACAATGAACTCCATGATGCTCACATAGCGGTTTATTAGGAATAGCACCGATGCCAATGAGATACGTTGCTTCCATATCCGTTCCACCTCCTGATCAAATGTCAAGACTGTCCAGCGTAAATTTTAAAAAAAGCTGTTGACCTCAGAGGTAGACAAGACTCACGGTGATCATATACTAGCATGATGAACGACGCCAGTTGGAAGTACTTTCCCGCCAACCTAGACATTCATCAGCGTACAGTCAAGTCGTTCAAAAATAAAAACGTACAAATGTGACGCAGTTTGCGCAAGACCGGAATCCATGATCCTGGAGGAAAGGGTTGGCTAGTTATCGATGCATCGGAACCATGCTGTCTGTATATATATACTGAATATATTCCCGCGAACGGAAAGACCAGGGCACCTCCCAAAAGGGCTGAGAGAATGTGTATGTTGCTGTGTGCCGTGGTGGCTTCTGTGAACGAATCCCCGATCCGGGTCAGTCGCAACCGCCCAAAATAGACTTGCCAAACATCGTGTTCAGACGTATCCAGGGTCCAACGAGTGGTGTTCAATCCAAAGGTCGAAGAGCTCGACTAGGTTATATATTAATCGACAAGCTGACTCCGGCTGTCTTTTGCAAATTTCCCAATATATTTTCACAATTTTCTATGAGGATTAGCTCGGGAAACACACAAGTGACGCGACAACAAACCTGATACACATCCATCATTTATCAAACACATTGACGTTGCAGCTTATGATTCTGTGGTGATACAAAGGAGTACCAGTGCAAAGAGGAACACCTGACCGCTGTGAATATTCTGACACAATTGTACAAACATCTTCAATCCCCATCTGTGCCTTTGTCCTTTTCCCACGTCAATCAGTCGGGGCTCTAAGTCCCATCCGAAACGAGGTATCCTACCTCATACCTTTGGAGCTTGGTAGTTCGGCCACGCTGATAGCCCGGTTGCTGCCCTGCTCAGACCTTTTAAAAAAGACAGTGAATTGTATATTAATTGTCAAATCGTCATGCATGCATCATCTTGGCAAGAGAAAATTGTGTAACCAATGATCCTCAAAATCAGTTCTGCCACACCAACTGAGCTACGAGCGCCTGACGCGACACATCTACATTCTGCCAAAACGACATGACAGGAATACCATGACACATGATATAACCAACCGAACTATCAGCGAACACCCGGACTAATAACCCTCAGTGGTATGCCTCCTTGACACAATGTCACCATACGCATGATATCCCTCTCAAGTTTGGCAAAACCTAGCCCATCTTCTGTCATAGCTCTCGCGGAAATTGCCACTGAGGTATCCAGAGTTTAAGAAGAGCTGAAACTAGGGGAGGATCACGCATCTTCAATGCCATCATCCGGGGCGTACTTCAAGCACTGCTATCCTCCGCGGTATACTCTCCAATCATACCCTCAGGACCGGGCCTCTCTCAGAAACGCCCTCGAATAGCTGCCATCTATGTAGAAATCCAGGGACTCAGCGCCGTTGGGTACAGCCCCCATGTTTGATCACTTGAAATAACTTCAACTAAAGATCACAACCATGCGTTTGAGTGGTCACTTGCATTACATTTGGCGAAATTTGACATGTAATGGGGAAAATAATCCAATACATCAATACTTCTCGGGGCGCCGATCTGATACGTAGGGTAATTCTGCAGTGCATCCACACTCTGCCTATAGCTTTATCAAGAACAGAGTCACACCAACAAATCAGCTATAACAAGAGACAGACAAAATCAAGTCATGATGTCAGGATCAAGTGCAGAAGCTGATGATCATTTAACATTCAATAATGGACCAGAATTACCAGGCACATCATTAAGGCCGTGAAAAGTGCTAGAAGACATAACCAGGGACTTAGGGTGGAGTTTTTACGTGCCACTGGCCCGCGTTCTCCGGATAACTGATGCAATTTTATGAGCTCGTCAGTCGGGCGGCGAGGGCGAGACTGGTCAGCTTTGAGTTCCCCAAATGTGCCCATTGAGTTATTGCCATCACGGTTTTATGAGTTGTGGTGCCTTGCCTGTAGACACGCGTGTCAAGGGACAGGCGTTGGTACAAAGCGGCGGGCCCGGATACCAATGAAACGAAGTTACCCGGCACTAAATCCAAGAGGTAATGCCAGACGAAGTCCTTGCGTTATCAATTCAAGATACCGAAAGAGGGAGGGCAGACTGCAAGGGTACCAGGACTCTTTTGGGGGTAAGCAATCATTGAGAGATTGAGTCCTTGCCTGGCAAGGCCTCCTTGTTGATTTATTGACAGTGCAGCGTCAAATCCAGATGGACGAGGTTGATACAATTACCCGGGCTTGTCCGACTCAGTAGGATACAGGCACAACCAAGTCAAAGGTGTCACAGGACACACTCGAGGTCAGTACATGCTCGCAGAACTTCAAACCAGGAACGCCGAGTATCAGGAAAAATAGCCTGAAGCGGACATTGAGGGTGGTGGTCTGTGTATTACCAAGGAAATATAATTGGAGAGCGGTGCTTGGAGCGGTTCCTTGGTGTAGTTGAACGACATTCATGGTTATCTACGTCGTGACCAGTTTATGGGCGGATAATAATGCTCCTAGGCTGGAAGTGTCGGCGTAAAGAATTGAATAGAATCAACGAAACCGGAAACTAGCGCTGATGGGTCCCAGTCCCCACCCGTTCATTAGCTCCGAGAAACGTGTTGCAAGTTCTGGGAAGTCGTATTGACACAACAGTGAATGTCAGGCTCAAGACGAGTGACAATCCGAACAAAAGTGGTCTATGCTGAGCTGAGCATATCCTCCATCACCTCTTCCTCGTGATTCCTTTTCAAGCCATCCAATATATCCTGCAAACCGTCACCTTCCATGATACCAGAGAGATTCATCAACGTCAGCCCGATTCTATGATCAGTAACACGGTCCTGTGTGTACAATCAACAACTGCAACTTCATAAGTCATGCCGACTTACCTGTGCGTAATTATATGTTCGAATCTTCTCACTGCGGTCGGCTGTGCGAACAAGGTTAAGTCGTGTAGCACGGCGCTCTTCTATTTCGCGTGTGATCTTCCGGTCCATCAAACGAGAGCGCAGGACTTGAAACGCGCGCCGTTTATTCTGATGCAAAACAGTCAGCCATTCGGTAGGAATGGAATGCTGGAACACAGACCTGATGCTGACTTCGTTCATCTTGCATCGATACAGTAATGCCGGTAGGTATGTGCGTGAGCCTAACGGCAGATTCTGTCTTGTTGACATGCTGCAGGATGCTTAGTGAAACCCGCTCGAAAGATATAGGATAGGCCCAACCTGACCACCAGCACCCCGAGCGCGCATAACCTCAATTCGAATCTCATCCATTGAGAAAAGCTCGTCATTCTGTCCGTCCGTCTCTTCCATCAGCGGAAGCACAACAACAGCGACGGTACTGGTGTGCACTCTTCCACTAGCTTCTGTGGCAGGGACCCGCTGCACGCGATGTACACCACTCTCCCATCTCAGTGCGTCATATGCACCCTCTCCTTTGAGTTCAACCACGGCATCCTTGATCCCACCGCTCTCCAGGTCATTTTTGGAGACTATCTGTGCCTTCCAGCGATTCACATTTGCTAGCCGTTGGTACATTCTCAGCATGTCCGCTAGGAACAGACTAGACTCAGAACCGCCAACACCAGATTTAAGCTCCATAAGGGCACCAAGCTGTACCGTCGTGGATGGTGGGACGAGGAGCTGGGGAAAAGTTTGAGTTACAGTGGTATTGAGGTTGTCCGTGAGTGATGTATATTCTTCGGTTGCGAGTGCGCGCATGGAAGGATCTGGATCAGATAATAATTCAGAGGTTTCTTGGAGTGCCTACTATCAAGCATGCTGTTCAGAGAGGCGAAGGAGCATAAAAAGAAGAGAACGCACATCACGCCCTTTAACCCACTCGTCCCAGGCGTGCTGAAGAGGTTCCGACTCTTTCAGCAATTTAAGTTTTGCTATGTCACTGGGCGTTGACATTTCTTCTGTCAACTGGCCCCCAAGTTGAGCATTTCAACCAGCGAAGACGTGTAAAGCTTACCTGGGAGTACATGTCCTTCCTCTCCCGTATACGCTTCTCGACAACGCGCAGGAGCCTTTCATGCTCCTTTTCTATGTTCTGGAGAGCATTTGAGAGTGGCTGTTTCAGGTTAGTTGCTAACGCATAACTTCTGTGGAAGTGAAGAATGCGAGGTCGAAGGAGGCGGAACATGAAATTTACAAATGTGATATTGGCCAAAAATGGACACCGAATTTGTGACCACAAAATGATGCGCACATTCACAAGGGCAAACCACAGCAGAGGGGACTCCATGCATCGCATTTCGTGTAGTATGTACACATTACAGGCATAGACTCCAAGGATAAAATGATGAGGACGGTTTTTTCAGGAGATCAAGAGCCAAACCAATTCGGAAGAGGATTTGATACATTCGCATACGAGCTGGCCCCCAAGCATCCGGTGATTCCGGTCAGGACAATATCGACCTAACGCGAGAAACTATACATTTGGTTTCGGTCCTGACTGCAGCTTGTTTCTTATGGGAATATGGTGGAGGTCTCACTGGTGTGGCCGCAACAAAGAAGCAGGAAGTTCGACCCAGTTTTATGGATAGCGTTTCGGAAAACCAGGCAGAAATTGGGTATTTTTTTTTACAGTAGATGTACAGGCACAATTTCTCAAGCTGCACATAACTTCGCCGCGGGGCAAGCCGCCGTGAACCACACAGCCGGATTACGCGTCTTGGTCGCGGAAAAGTTGGTTTCTGATGCACATGGTAATGGCAACGAGTATATATTTGTGAGAAGTTGAGGACCACCAAGGGCATGGCCCTATCTCTGAATATCTTTTCCATAGGAGGTACCCGCGTACTCACTAGTCCTGGAACTTTGTTCTTCCCCTCGAGAGGTGACAGATGGGACTATTTCAGAACAACTACGCTTCAATCAAATCACCGATTCCATGCGTCGCAATCCTCCCTCCTTCATGACGGCAGAGTGCTTACTGAGGTAAGGAGTAGGGGAACAATAAAAATGGGGGTGTATCTAAGCCCTTAGCTCTGATATTGAATTCTAGAGACGACCAGTTCTATGGACACTGGTAAATATGGCCCTCAGGCTGGGTGCCACGCTTAGCTCTTCCCCACAGAGGCTTTAACATTTGAGATGGCCTTCGGACCGGATTTCGCTGCTCCTAGGAGACTGAATTCAGATCCTGTGCACGTATACACCCTGTGGACATTCTGAGCTGATACTGGAGAGGAAGTCTCAAGGTCCTGGAAACAGGAGACCGGAGATTTCATCTCGCCGCCGATTCGCTTTTACGGTGACCCCTTTCGACTAGATACCACCGATCAAGAGAAATAAGACACATATAGATATCATGCAGGGTATCAATTTCTAGTCATCAGATCTAACCAAACCAAAATCAAAATGAGTCGACCCAGGTTCGAACTGAGGACCTTCTGTGAACCATCCAATACATTATTGGAGAAGGTGTTAGACAGATGCGATAACCAACTACGCCATCGACCCTTATGGATTGATTCGAATTTCGATCTTCCTGGCAATATCCTTGCTTCTTGGGGTGCAAGGGAAATTATGAATAGATGGAGGGGCCAATAGAATAATTGACACGTAGAATACTTGTTGGTATAATAAAAATAATGCGTCGGAAGGCCAAGTTCAGAGATTAATTGTGGACCCGAAGTGATTAGATGCCAAGTCTTGAGAATGGATCCATTTCGCGCTCCAGATCATCAAGAATCTCGTGCCAAGGTCTACTGGCATCTTGCGTACCAGTATCACCTTCTTCTCCGTCCTCCGGCGATGTAGAAGCATTAGTATCCGCCGTCAGTTCCACGAGCTTGCTGGACAAGCTCGCCACCAAGTTTTCTGAAAACCGTGCAAGCTTGGTTCGCAAACCCATCTTCTTAACCGTTTGCGCAATGTAGCCAAGAGAGGGCATCCAATTTTGTTGCAACCGGGAGAAACTGGGAGCCTGTGGGAGCCTGTTGTCATTTAGCGGGGGAGGTTCGGCGGGGAATCTGACTGAGAGGCTCTCGACTGATTTCGCCTTGGTTTCGGCGGCTGTCATTGTTCTCGCGCTTGAGGTAGGTTGGGTGTCGTGGTCATCGTGATCGTCGCCGATGACAAAGATAGCGTCACTAATGGCGGCGTTGTGGGTAGAAGAAGAGGGAGGATAGTAGTTAAGAGCAATATTCTTGGATAGCGATCCGCTTGACTTCATCGAAGGAAAAAGTCGTTCGGCCCACATGCGACGTAGAGGGACCTGCTTGCGGGAGGGGGCGGTTGACAGAGGAGATGCACGAAGATCTCGGCTAATGGCCTTTCGTGGAATAGGCAAAAGATAACCGCCGCTAAAAGGGGCGCGAGCATTGAAGTCATCGACCGGTGGAAGAGGATGTTCCTGTAATCTATGCCTGGCGGTGGTGTTGGCAGAGTCTTGAACAACCGACAACGAAGATGAGACAGAGAGGCTGTCCTGGAGAGTCGACACATCCACATGGGTGATAACGATGTCAGGAATGCTAAGCTCAGGTCGCTCTTCCCTTTTGAAGAGCCTAAAGAAGCTGAAAACAGAACTCGTCGTCGAGGATGGTGTTATACTGTGGCTAGCCGACGTAGAGAGCATTGTTTATAGGGTCTAACTGATTTGGGTTTCGGTCTCGAAGGGTACTTATGAGTTGATACAGGAATGTCGCATGAAGCCAATAGTGCTGTAGCGGTATAGTGATGATAGAAGAGGCTGGCTTGGACGGGGTCGCGATCGTTTCTCAATTCTTGCGTCCGGCCAGTCTCGGCAACCCAAAGCCAGGCGGCAAAAGGTGTCCTAACAACCATTAGAGATTTTTGCATTGTATAGAAGGTTACAGATGCTGCCGCGAGATGATGGTGCTATCGGAGCGGAAAAAGACTTGATACCGGCAAAAGGATGAGTCGACCCAGGTTCGAACTGAGGACCTTCTGTGAACGCCTGCCAGGATGTTAGACAGATGCGATAACCAACTACGCCATCGACCCTGTTGTTTGGAGGTTGTTCGGGACCATCAATCGTTGAACGGTAGTCTGACTTAGGAGTACAAATTTGAAGTAGTGAGATGAAGGGTAGAGGAGAGATGTATAATGGCATGTGACAAGTATATTGCGCGTAGAGAAAGGTGGAGGAATATCGGGACTAATGGCAACAATGTGAGATCGGTCATGGTTAATCATGACGCGTGACCGGACGCGTTGAAGGCGAACATTATTGTCACGCTTTCCGTGGTCGTCTCACTCAACAATGGGGCGAGGACGCGGGACATTTGGCCTTTCCTCAAATCGCGGGAAGCGGGGCTCGCAAAGCCGCTTCGGGTATCGTGGTGGTGGTTCGTGGCGCGGGGGACGAGGTCGCGGACGAGGTCGAGGTGGTGCAACCCTGCCCAGTGACTCCCCAGCACCTAAACGTGAAGACGATGGCACACTGCTCGAAGAGAGATTCGAGAGAGTTGCTCTTAACGACGAGATAGACGAGAAGCTCGGGTTTGCAAGGGTGCAAGAGGGTATAAGGCGGGAGGGATGGTTAATAAACATGCGCCCAGTACGTTTTGTTCTTCATATCTACTACCCAGCCTTATGTTCCGTAGACACTGGTGAAAGATTCAGAATGGCCGTCCGGAAAGGCAGCGGTCAACTTCTATTTCATCCAGGATGACGGTGGCATGTTCAAATGCACTTTCCAACATGAACCATATTTTTATATTGCATGCAAGGTGAGTTGTCGTCCGTCCTGGTTGTGCATATTCTAATTCTAGAAGTCTGGTACCGAAACAGCTGTTGAAGAATGGCTTCATAAGAAATACGAGGGTCTTATTTCTCGCATTGTCCGTGACCGGAAGGAGGACCTTAAACTACCAAACCATCTCATGGGCCACCGTCGTCTCTATCTCCAACTCTGCTTCCGCAACGTCAGTGATCTACTAACAATCAGACGAGACATCGCTCCTCTCGCGCAGACAAATGGAGCGAAACGAGATGCGGTAGACGCATATGCTGAAGTCGTGAACGCTACCGCGGGCGGGGCGGCTATGGACATTGACTTCGAGGATGACCTCGGGGAATCGTCTCTCAAAGCTGCTGTTCGTGATAGGGACCCTCGTGAATGCATCATCGATATTCGTGAATATGATGTTCCCTACTATCTACGTGTCGCAATGGACAATGACCTTCGTGTGGGGTTGTGGTATGGTGTTACCTTCTCCGAAGGACAGCCGAGCTTCTCTCAAATCGTTGAACGAGTCAAGCGTGCTGACCCCGTCGTTATGGCCTATGATATTGAAACTACTAAGGCACCTCTCAAGTTCCCGGACCAGGCTATCGATCAAGTCATGATGATTTCGTATATGGTCGACGGTCAAGGCTACCTCATAACAAACCGAGAAATCGTCAGCGAAGATATTGATGACTTTGAGTACACCCCAAAGGAGGGCTATGAGGGCCCCTTCATTGTATTCAACGAGCCAAATGAGGTGGGCCGTCATACTTGCTAGCTCTGCTGTGTTTGACATGTGGTACAGGCCGCCACTATTCAGCGTTTCTTCTCGCATATCCAAGAAGTGAAACCGACCGTGATGGCCACTTTCAACGGAGACTTCTTCGATTTTCCCTTCCTGGACGCCCGGGCAAAAGCTAATGGAATCGACATGTATCAAGAAACAGGTTTCGCCAAGGATTCAGAAGATGAATACAAGAGCAACAACTGTGCGCATATGGACTGCTTCCGATGGGTCAAGCGTGACTCCTACCTTCCCCAAGGAAGTCAAGGCCTGAAAGCAGTCACTACAGCGAAGCTGGGGTACAATCCCATTGAATTGGATCCTGAGCTCATGACACCGTAGGTTTTTCGTTGTTAGTGTAGTCTGCATTTATTGACCTTGTCCGCATAGTTATGCGATGGAGCAACCTCAAATTCTCGCGCAGTATTCCGTCTCTGATGCCGTAGCGACATATTACCTTTATATGAAATACGTGCATCCTTTCATCTTCTCGCTATGTAATATCATCCCCCTCAACCCGGACGAGGTTTTGAGAAAGGGGAGTGGTACCCTTTGTGAAACATTGCTCATGGTATGTCACATTTCACCGCTTACTTCTCCATGACTGAAGCGCCGCCCTTCAAGGTTGAAGCCTTTCGTGGTCGCATCATTATGCCAAACAGACACGAGGAAGCTCATGGAAACATGCATGAAGGTCATCTCCTCGCATCTGAGACGTATGTCGGTGGACATGTCGAAGCGTTGGAGGCTGGTGTCTTCCGTAGTGATATTCCAGCCGACTTCAAAGTGGTTCCCGCTGCGGTCCAACAACTGATTGATGACCTCGACGCTGCCCTTACATTTTGTATCGTCGAAGAATTCAAGGAAAAGCTCGAGGACGTAATCAATTATGACGAGGTCAAAGCAAACATCCAGGAGGCCCTCGAGATCATGCGAGATAACCCCAGGCGTGTCGATAAACCTCTCATCTATCACTTGGATGTCGCAGCAATGTATCCCAACATCATGTTGTCCAATCGTCTTCAGCCGGATTCCATGGTTGATGAGTCCGTCTGCGCTGTCTGTGACCACAATCGACCCGGAAAGACGTGTGATAGACGATTAGACTGGGCCTGGAGGGGCGAATTTTTCCCGGCCCATCGCGATGAATTCAACATGATCAAGCACGCTCTCAATCAAGAAGATTTCCCTGCGAAGAAGCTTGGGGGTCCCAAACGGAAATTCGTGGATTTATCACCCTCGGAACAGACTGCCCTTCTTCACAAACGTCTTGGCGATTATTCGCGCAAGGTATATGCGAAAACCCGGGAGACCAAAGTTGAAACTCGTGAAGCCATTGTCTGCCAAAAAGAAAACCCTTTCTACGTCGACACCGTGCGTCGCTTTCGAGATAGACGTTACGAATACAAGGGTCTACACAAGACATGGAAAAAGAACCTCGACAACGTCGTCAGCGAAGGTCGCTCTATAGCTGAGGTTGACGAAGCCAAGAAGATGATTGTCTTGTATGACTCTTTGCAACTTGCACACAAATGTATCCTCAACTCGTTCTATGGTTACGTGATGCGGAAAGGCGCTCGGTGGCATTCGATGGAGATGGCGGGGATTACCTGTTTAACTGGTGCTACCATCATCCAGATGGCGCGTGCACTTGTTGAACAAATAGGAAGGCCGTTGGAGCTGGATACGGATGGTATCTGGTGTATGCTCCCGGGTGTGTTCCCGGAGAATTTCAAGTTCAAACTCAAGAATGGAAAGACTATTGGATTCTCATATCCTTGTACCATGCTTAACCATCTCGTCCACGCCAAGTTCACCAACCACCAATATCATGATCTTGATCCTCAGACGGGGGAATACAAAGTCCACAGCGAAAACTCAATCTTCTTCGAGCTGGATGGACCTTACAAAGCAATGATTCTACCGTCGTCGAAGGAAGAGGATAAGTTGTTGAAGAAGCGTTATGCCGTATTCAACGACGATGGATCTCTTGCAGAGTTGAAGGGCTTCGAGGTCAAGCGACGAGGAGAGCTGCAGTTGATCAAGATCTTCCAATCTCAGCTCTTTGAAAAGTTCTTGCTCGGCACCACCACTCAAGAATGTTACGATGCTGTGGCGCAGGTTGCGGACCAATGGCTTGACGTGCTATACGGCCGCGCCCGGACCCTGACTGACCAGGAGCTGATCGACCTGATTGCGGAGAACCGTAGTATGTCCAAAACATTGGCAGAATACGGCGGACAAAAGTCGACATCCATCAGTACTGCGCGGCGGTTAGCTGAATTCCTGGGAGACCAGATGGTCAAGGACAAAGGTCTCGCCTGCAAGTTCATTATCTCTGCGAAGCCCATGGGTTCCCCCGTCACCGAACGTGCTGTTCCGGTTGCGATTTTCGCTGCTGAAGAAAGTGTCAAGAGAATGTACCTTCGAAAGTGGCTGAAGGACAATGGCCTTGTCGATTTTGACTTGCGGTCGATTCTTGATTGGGGGTATTACATTGAGCGATTGGGCTCTGTCATTCAGAAGCTCATTACCATCCCTGCCGCGATGCAAAAAGTTGCCAACCCTGTTCCACGTATCGCTCACCCCGATTGGTTGCATCGACGGATTGTCAAAATGACGGAAAAGTTCAAGCAGAACAAGATGACAGACTTCTTCAGTAAGAAGATAGAAGGCGCTCAGGAATCTCAAAATTCTCAGTCGACTGATATCGAAGACACTGGTGCCGAAGTTGTGAAGGCTGGCAAGCCCCGGATTGCCATTGTACGACGCAAGGCCACCCGTCAACAAACCCCAGAAGAAGAGGACCCAGAGGACACCCCAATCCCTAACCCCAACATCAACTACTCTGCCTGGGTCAAGGCAATGCGGCCCCGCTGGAAGCGGAGGAGGGAGCTGCGTGGGGGAGATGGTGCCAATATTGCTGTCGTCCCGACCATGTTCAAGGGCATCAAAGTCAGGACGAGGAATCGTTGGGACATTGTTCAGCTCCGACCAAGCTCAATTCCTGGTCGTTTCATCCTTTGGCTCTCTATCGACTCCGATCTAGTGTCGGTGCCTATGCGGATTCCCCGCGAGTTCTATATTCATATGAAGACAAAGCAGGAGAACCTTTTCATGTCAAGTCATTATCAATACGAGAAGGTTACCCGGAATTTGCCACACGAACTCCCATGCGTCAACCTTTACAAGGTGACGGTCCGCGAGGACGTATATCATGAAAACCGAAAGCACTTCATCGATCTTATCAATGACCCCAACGTTGATGGCGTATACGAACAGCAGGTCAGCACACCCAACACAATCCTCCCGTACGTACAAAGCTCACAAACATTATAGGTGCCACTTGCGCTCCGAGCGATTCTAAAACTTGGCAGGACATGTTCCGCGGAGGATCCCAGTCTCACGTTGACTAGAGCCCAGATGACTGGTTTTGACCTGGAACAGTTGGATAGATCAAGCGCGTCGACTTCACATCAGTCCTACATGGGCAGCGGATCCAGCAAATACATTTTCCTCTATCATGCATGTTCTGCGAACGCCCCACTCCACGTCTTCGCTTTGTTCCTTCCTGGGGGCTCTGTTAAGCTACACATCGTTGACCCTGCCACTCGACGCCAAGCGATTCCTCGTCTACAAGAACAATATGTGACCCAGCTGCGCCAGTTCAGGGAACAGTACAACGAATCGAAGTCTTACGAGTACCCTGAAGCCTTGGATATCTCAACAGCATATCACAGCAATGACATCATCGCCTTGAAGGCAATTTCACGAGAATTGGGTCTACTTGAGGACAAGTCTTTCACTGTTGTCGTCTCATCGAGCAAGGAGGATTCATACTTTGACCAACATCTCCCGAAACTCACCAAATTCCCCGTTCTATCGATGCCCAAGGCCAAAGCTCCGCACACTCTCGACATCTTCCCATGGCAAACACATGTCGCATCGAAATTAACGACTCGTTACCTAACAATGGGCAGTTGGATTGACCGTTTGATCAGCCTCGCCCAGTACTACGATATCCCAATGGGACATATCGAAGGTGACCAGCCACTATACTGTATCGATGTCAATTTTGCTAGGAAATTAGTTCAGCAGGACATTGTACTGTGGTGGTCCCCTGGCGAGCAACCGGACCTGGGAGGCATCGAGAATGATACCCGTGCCTCTGTGGATTTTCCTGAAACAGAATTCACGAATCCCGGAGTCTATTCCAATGTCTGCCTCGAGGTCACGCTGAGGAATCTTGCGGTGAATAGCGTCCTTCAGTCTCAGCTGGTCAACGAGTTGGAGGGGAGTGGAGGTTCAACAGCATTCGATTCCGTATCTCATACTCTAGACGAATACTCTAAAGCAGATGGCCAGCGAGATCTGACGCTTGCAGAATCTCAAGTTTCGGCTCAAACATTCAATGTCCTTCGGTCAATGGTCAAAGTCTGGCTTCTCGACAAGATCCGCAGCGACTCTGAGAGCCCAGCTGCGCTCGCAATAGATCATTTTTGGCGATGGGTCAGTTCAGGTGCATCGGGCTTGTACGACCCTACCATCCATCTTTTTGTCCACGGCTTGATGCGCAAGACATTCATCCAAATGATTGCTGAATTTAAGCGCCTTGGTTCAACCATCGTTTACGCCGACTTCAGCAGTATTCTGCTTGCTACATCCAAACCCCCTGGTGCTGCTTTTGCGTATGCCACCTATATCACCACCGCCGTCACTTCCAACGAACTCTTCCAGCATATTTACCTCAATACAGAGAGGTTTTATGACTTCCTCCTCTTCATGGATCGGGCGAATATGGCAGCCGTTCACTGCGAAGATCCCCTAGCAACCGAAATATCAAAACGCCTCTCTCTTGAGATGCGATGGAATATTCAACAGTTCTTGCCACCTGCCGTTCAGGATGATTTCGCCCTCATCATTCAATACTACCTTGTCGAGCTCTTCAAGATCAGACAGAAGACCAATGCAATCGCAAGAAAGCCTTTACGGATCCTAGAAAATGGAGCTCCCGACAGTACACAACGAGATGCAGCGAAGACAAGCGAGGCAGAAGCCATAACAGATTTCATTGCACATCGCTTGACCCAAAAGATGTTGAAATTGGTTGGGTCTATACAGGAACGTTATCACGAAGCCATGATCGACGCCGACATCGCCAAGAGCTTTGAATTCCCGACTCTCCCCGGAGGTTACCTCCACTTCAATAATCCTCCGCTTGAATTTATCAAATCTGTCTGCGAGGTGTTCTCCCTTGCTAAGGCTTTCGATGTCGAGATTCGTCTCATGAAACGTAATCTTCTCGAATTGGTAGGCGTTCGAGAGTTCGCAAGCGAGGCAACATTCAAGAATCCTTGCGAGCCGTTGAAGTTGTCCAATGTCCCCTGTTCTCATTGCGATGTCCTCCGCGATATTGACTTTTGTCGGGACCCGGATCTGGGCTCTAATGCTCAATCCGCTGTGCCCAGATGGTACTGTTCAAGTTGCAACGGAGAATACGATCGAGTAGCCATCGAGTTCATGTTAATCGGGGTCTTGCGTTCCATTGAGGCAAACTTCGCACAACAGGACCTTCGGTGCCCCAAGTGCAAGCAAATTCGTTCAGATAATCTGTCCCGGCATTGTCAGTGCTCAGGAACATACTTGTACACCTCGAGCAAGGCGGATATACGTCGTAAGCTACGAACCATGGTCAACATTGCTATCTTCTATAATCTACCTCGTCTTAAAGTAAGCCTTTGGTTCTCGAAACAATTATTTTATTCTGACTGGCCACCACAGGAGTGTTCTCAAATCCTGCTCACTAATTGGTGATCGCTATCATCGCATGTATTTGTCAAGTTGTAATATTATGGTTTAGCATTCATAGACAGATACCCTTTCACGACGCTGTAGAACCCTACGCTATTTGTATAGACATGAACGACCTTGAACCCTCAATTGAGGGCACCAGCAGAAGCCCAGTAAGACAACCAAGATGCCACATCTTCGGCCCCAAGCTGTTGCAGGTCAGAGAGTGTTGGTACGACGGCCTCGACTTGGGCGGTCGAAAGGCGAGGGAATCCGAAAGCCTCATCTGCTTCGGAAATTGACATCTTATTCACTGACTGGTAAAAGTCCATCAGTTGGAGCGACGAGGTGGGCATCTTGTTGGAACTCTTCGCTGATTCCTCGAGAGCAGATAACCATTCGCTATAAGGTACAAGGGGAACATTCAAGCCTTTTGATACTAGGCCAAACACCTTTGTCCATGTCGTCGGATTCGGATGAACGAGGTGTAAAAACGAAAACGTGCTCGAGCGCATCTTTGCGAAAGCATGAGCCGCCAGGTGTACAGGGACCCAGGATACGTGCTACGAACCCCAAAGTCAGTTTGGAAGGGATCGTTTGGGGTGCACTTACGCCAGGCATGTCTGGGAGGCATTGTAGAACCGGGGCAGTCTGCACCACACCCGGTACCCATTCATTCAGGCCCCAGAATCCATTCCTTGCACCACTCAGCTGCCCAATCCGAACGATAACGGGTCTGAAGGCCGTTAATTGAGCCGCAAAATTAAGAACTTGTTCTGCAACCCATTTGGATTCTGGGTATCCCGATCCAATTGCTGTCGCCGCATCTGGCATAGCACTTTCAGGTGCAGGCCCATTGTGCCAGTCTACATCCATATCTCAGCTACTTTCGGTGATGAAATTAGGAAGAACCTCACTTCTGACAACTGAAATAGAGCTCGCGAAGACTAGGCGCGGAGGTTCTTTGTTGGGGGACGATAAACAAAGCTCGATTAGGGCTCTCACTCCAGCAACCAGAGGTTCCGTAGAAGAGATTGAAATATTGAAATCGACACGCCAGGCTATGCAGTAGGACATCGAGTTAACAGAAGGGCAAAGAGGATATGAGAGCTCACTTACCAACGTGCAAAATGCTTGTAATACTATCCCTAACTTCCTCGTACTGCTCCCTATCCAACCCGAGATATGAATGATCAGCTTCGCCTTCAAGGAAAATGAGTTTTCTAGAACTGAGGAGCGCAAGGTCGATCCCTCTATCTTTAAAGGCGGACCTCTGCCTTTCAAGTGACCCAGTCCTGCCCTTGCGATTCAAACAATAGATTCGAGAGACCGTGTTGTCGGAAATGAGGCTCTCCAAGGTATAGGAACCGAGACCGCCGGTACTGCCTGTGAGTAACACTATCTCAGCTGCAGGGCTTTCACTGGCAATGGGTCTATGTTGCGGGAAGTCGACAGAGTACTTCTTCACAAGTTGGTTCATGCATTGAACCGTCTCTTCAACGAGGTCAGGTTCATGGCCACTCGTAAAACTGTTGATGTATCTAGACAGGCGGCCGATTGTTGGATACAGATAGATGAAGTTGATGGGAATGATTTTGGTGTCGACATTCGTCGACTCCAGGATATTCAAAAGGTTATTACGGATCCAAGTGGCCTTCAAGCTGAAACCAAAAAAGGAAACGTGAGCAACTCGAAATAAGAACATCATATATACACATAACAAACCTGTCACAACCACAAAAGAAAAAATCGTCGTCATCTCGCAGTTCTCTGCCCATAACTTGTTCCACCAACTGCGAGACATAGAGGTGACTTTGCTTGCTGCCGAAAATCTCTCCAGTATCAACCTGGACGAACGATGCTTTCTCCAGGTCAATATACCCTTGTTCAATCTCCTTCTCATATTCATTGATGATAAATTGTCGCCGCGGCGTGCCTTTGGCAGTGTAGTGAAATGGCTTGGATGGATGTGCAATAAGGATCATCTTTCAGAAATATGTCAGCCCAGTTAGCTGAATTGATTTAACTGACCTCTTTGAAGATCCGGCTATGCGATGGTCCAAAATTGTTCGCTTCCTCTACGCTCGACCTATATTGCAAACACATGTGAGTGCGATCGGAATGGGGTATCTTAATGTTGTAATTACCAAACTGCGTGACGGAAAGACATCAGCTTCTTTACGTCCTTAGGGTCGAAGGCATGTTCAGCCCTGGGTTCTATCAGGACACCTGCTTGAAAGCGTCCCCTACCGAAGATAACACAGCTTTGAACCATTGGATTCCTATTAATGATGGTTTCTGTTAAGAGAAAGAGTTGAGCATCAAAAGAATTGCACACTAATGTACGCACCCATTGGGACAGGATTTGTCTGGCGATAGAGACCGTCAGTGCTTGATCGACGAAGTGGGACTGGATACTCACCTTCTCGCCAGTGGAGTGCATGATTTGATCGTCGGCCCTATGAGCATGTTACCGTGAAATCCTCTCGGTAATAAGATCAACTCACCTCCCATAGATTTTGATCAACGTGGGGTTGGTCGGGTGACGAATCACCAAGTCATTGGTATCGTATGCATTTATGCCATTGTGCAAGGTATTTATTACTGCTGGAGTATAAGAAGGCGTCGCCTAGAATCCAAGTCATTCGTATGTTTAAGACAAGCGAGAAGTCGACATTCCTCAATCAACAGCCGGTATGTCCTTGCCTCTGTATCATAATCAAGAAAGACAGGTTTTAAATGAGCAGAAACCTAAAAGCCATTCTGGATTACCGAGTTTTCCTTTAGGTATATAACTACCGTACCTTGAAATATTCCCATCCCTCGCTAGGTGGTACCCCTGTGATATCCTTCAGTCACCTTCTTGAGGGGTTCTGCATACCATGACTTACTCGGAAGGAAGCTGCATGTACCTCCAAGTTCAGTCCTGATAGTGATCGGTGAGAGAATAGTGATGGTGGCAACAAGAGCACCCACGCTCCGTAGAAGGGATATAAATGTATCCCGAGAATGGACAGCTTGTCACCAACAACCTTTTGAATTGGAGCGCCGCCAAACATCTATCAGCGGTGTGATAAGTACTCGGTGTCTGCTTGAAAAAGCGACTCACGATCGCCTCCAACTTCTGTAGCTCATTGAGCTTTTCTTGACTATGTGACCACTCCTAGAGATATATATCAAGGCATTGTATATATACGGGCACAATGCGATGCACCTCAAGGAAAGTTGGAACGCAGAGTATAAGGCGGCTTCGACAGGCAACCACACTGTTGAAGAGGTTCTCCGATGTCAGTGACATTGGAGGGTCCTTCGGGGCAAAATTAGAAATGATGACACCAGTCATACTCTAAAGGGGGATCAAATTTCAGCGAGTCTAAAGGACATTTTGTGCCTTGTTGACTTACGGCCCAAGAAAGCGAGACAATCCCCATTGCATCTTAACTTTAAATATCAGCATTGTTATCAGTGGATAAATATTGTTTCAAACCCACGAAAAAAGGGTAAAGAATGATTTGACAATATACGACCGCAAAGGTCGGTTTCTCCGTAATCTGCAGGACAGACATGAACAGCATACAGTCTGGGAGATTGATGGACGTACATGGCTGGGACCCCCACTGGATTAAGTTCCGGTGAGACAGGGGGATGGGCTTAGGAAATGATGTTGAACCTATAGGGAGTGCCAAAGCGTTAACAGCCGCCTGGACACAGAATGTCGGATGAATACCAGAGGAATGTAGAATCAAAGCGATGTCGTCAACGTTCGTGCCCCGCATGGAAGGAAGCGCTACGAAACATTGACCCTGGTTTGAGAAGAGACCGCCAAAGCTTGGAGCATCTAAAAGGGTGACCTCCGAGGAGATATCTTGGGCGAGAAGCAACTGGCGTGCTGCTTTGGCAGTGCGCTGCATCGCTTCGTCCTTGCTTACGATTAGGTGGCGAACCCGCATTTTCTGCAGCAAGTTGGCAACACCATAGTCCGAGTTGCGTGGCGATATTGGAAATGCACGATAACCAGCACGCATGATCCCTGCAGTTAGAGCAAAATACGAGAATTGGTCTGGTGTGAAATGAGCTTGGAGTTCAGGCTAATGTTTACAATTTACTAACCAATGACAGCCAGAATAGCGATGACAGGGATATCTTGAGTATCTCGGAGGGTTGGAATGCACCTTAAGCTACGAGCTGCCGTATGGATGGCCTGTACCGCCTGTTTCCAAGTAATTGTCTGGACAGTGTCATCACGGTCATACACGAAGAGAGGGTGGGTGCTGCTATGGCGTAGATGGTAGTCATATATTTCTGGGATAGTCAGAGAGCCATCGAGGGGAGGGGGGGTGAATGTGGAGGAGTTCTGTGCTTGCGGACAGGGCAAAGTTGCCATTATGTGGAGCCTCAGGAACTGTGGACAAAAACCGGAAAGCCATAACGTATGTACTTATAACCAGAGCTGTACCGACGGATATAATTTGTCGAATAGAACCCATTAGAGTGTGTCTGCATGGTAAGGGGTGAAGATACCCTGCCCCTTTTGATGCGCTGGGAATCCAGTTATTCTCACGCCACCATGAATGTTGTGTTGGAGGGTGGGCGTCTGATATCAAAACCGTTCATCGCCGTGTCAGACGGTGCTCAACCATTTCCACCACCCTTCTACCCTACGTCTTCTCTGTTCATTAGGTCCACGCACCAATTCCCCTCCTTTCTTTCTCTTATATTACTACTCTGCTTATGCTACCATGTCGTCCACTCACGGTCATAGAACATCAGGCTCCGTGAGCCAGAACCACAGAGCTCAGCTCGCTAATGCATATAATGAACTTGGGAAGGAGTTATCCTCGTCAAAAATACGAGTCGTCGGGAACTATACTCTTGGAAAAGTCATCGGAGAAGGTAAGTGCTGTCTGCTGTAACAGCTTCACCTCGACCTCACCCAGCGACTCAGGCACCTATGGCAAAGTCCGTATGGGCACCCATCGCCTCACCTCTGCTCGCGTAGCCATCAAGCAGATTCCCAAAGCCTTGTCCGCCAACCTAACCCGCGAAATTCATCACCACCGTCAACTCCATCACCCTCACATAGCCCAGATGTACGAAGTCATCGCCACGGAGTCGTCTATCTGGATTGTTACGGAGCTCTGCTCTGGCGGTGAATTGTTCGATTACCTTGTCGAAAAAGGACGACTCGCAGAAGACGAAACCCGCGTCATTTTCGGCCAGCTTTGCTTGGCAGTTGCATACCTCCATGAGTCGGGTATTGTTCACCGTGACCTGAAACTGGAGAATGTTTTGTTAGACGAACACTGCCGAATCAAACTCGGAGATTTTGGTTTTACTCGGGAGTACGACAAGAGCGGGTTCATGCAGACTTTCTGTGGAACCACAGGCTACGCTTCTCCGGAAATGCTTCAGGGCAAAAGATATCAGGGTCCAGAAGTTGATGTTTGGTCCCTTGGCGTCATCTTGTATTGTCTCCTAACCGGAACCTTGCCCTTTGACGACGACGACGAAGCTGTCATGCGTAACAAAATCATACGGGAAGAGTTTGAAGATCCCATTTGGCTGTCGTTAGGTACGATTCCTTAACCTCTAACGGTGTTGTGATCTGACAGTGTAACAGAGGGACGTGATCTCATCAAAAACATCCTTCAGAAGGATGCCACGAAACGAATCACGATACCCCAGATCTTAACACATTCCTGGTTCACCTCCAGAAACTTAAGTTTTGAAGGTGAATCCCCTCTCGCGGGAGAGACCTCCGCCTATATGCCCGACATTCTCAACTCTCGTCGCTCTTCTGTTGAATCGGCTCAAGACCCTTCCCCTTTTATTGCACATCCTGACCTCAGTTCATCTACACCTACTACCCCTGACGACTCCTTCGATGATCCATTTATATCATCTCCGGAAACAAATCTTCAGCGTATCCCTAGCGATACAACGATAGGGAAAGCGCCAACCGCGCAATCGCATCCCTCTAAATCAGTTCATACAGCCGCTACCGTCTTAGAGGAAGAATTTGATGCCACGTCTAAACCACCTGCATCTCCCCAACCTTGGTCTAAGGCCCCACTGCACCCACTCCGGACACCTGCAAGAACGAAACGTCGTTCCATGTCATCAACGCTCTCCTCTGATTCTGGAACCGAGAAGGTTTCCACCCCACTACCGCCGCCACTTAACCGAGATTTAGATTTTGCTTCACTATTGACGCAATCCACGCCCATCATCTTTTCCACTCCCCTCGAACGCGAACTCCTCAGTACACTTAGCTCCTTGGGTCTGGACACGGGTCAAGTTGTTCATTCAGTATTGACCAATGCCTGTGACTCTGCAGGAGCAGTTTGGTGGATGTTGAAGAAGAAAGCGGAGAGGAAAGCGATGGGTGACATCGAACCTCCACTAACCGCATCCAGTCTTGAAACTCCGCGACCAAGGGAATTACAAACTCCAAAGAAACGCAACAAGGACGCTGGTGTCCAAACTGATTCTGACGTTCACCTACCCTTGGCGAGATCTGCTCCACAGCTCGCATTTGTTCCTGCCACGCCAACAACGATCAGACCTATTACACCTACTCGGCAGAACTCGCCTACTCGCTCTCCTATGCTCTCACCATCTTCTTCGACGATCACCGCAGACCTTTCTTTGCGTTCACACCCGTCGACCCCGGCTGGAAGTCTCCGAGATAAAGAAAAAGATAAGAAAAAACCTCGGTCTGGGAGTGTTAGTCTCGTGCAACGAGCAACCACGGCAATTGAAGCGGCTCTTGTTCGCAAGAAGTCTGCAGAAGTTGTCAAAGACAAAGAGGAGAAGGAACGCGATAAATCGAAGGATGAACCTCGGAGTTCTCACGGCAGTGGTGGATCCTCCAAACTCGCGAAGTCGCCGCCTCTCAAAGCTTCCAAGGACAAGGATCACCCACCTGTTCCTGTCACGCCACCGCCGAGTGAACATCACCACAATACAGCCCAAATGGGTTCCCCTTGGGTTCTGGCCGAATCCAAAGAATCGTTGCATCCTAGTGCAGTCACTCCGTTGACGGTTGGTGGACAGATCCAGTCTCAATCAGCACCCAACATATCTGAGACTACACGAGAGAAATCAGCGGGTGCTCTAAGGCCTCGTTCTAATTTTTTAACGGCATTTCGACTTTGGTTTCATGAGGATAAGAAAGGAAAACGGAAGGATGTATCAACAACAGCACCCCAAAGTAATGGAACGAACTACGCTCGCCCTTTGAACCAGTCCCTGATGGACACTATGGCAAAACGGCGGGGAAGTAGCTCGAGCGGTAGATTCGGGGCTCCTCGTGCAGGTACATCTCGTATCCAGCGTCCATCTATGTCCTCCAGAAGATCCAGCAGTGTTAACTCGAGGAGATCATCAGTTACCTCTATGCAGATGATTGCCGTTGACTCACCTCAGCAAGTCACTTCACGTCGCTCATTTGGGAGCCACACACCGAATTCAGAACGGGGCGACTATTCGTCACGCCCATCTTCTATTCATAGCTTTTCTATGCAACCCAGGCACCGTAAATCACCTTCTGCCAGCTCTGCGAGCTCAGCACATTTCCGGACGGCATCCCCAATGCAGAAGTATCATCGACGTGCAGGGTCAGGATCATCCACACGGGTCGTTCGACAAGTGCAGTCTGGTCGGATCGTCCACGGACGTTCAAATTCTACTACTTCGTCCATTCATTCCCCGCCATCCTCCCGACCAACATCATGGTACGAGCCTTTCGAGGGTGATCTTTCGCGAACGGGATCGCCCTTAAAAACTAGGAAACGTTCAGGAGATAGACTGACCAGTGGAAGTACTATGTTTGTGCAGAAACGCCAAGGGCCCTTTATGAGCCCTATCCCACATGCCAACTCTATTGGTCGATCAAGCTGGAAGAAGTCATGGGGCCTTGAACCCCCTGGTTGGCAAACACGCACCGCTCATCTCCCTATTGAGGTCTTAGCGATATCTCCTGTAACCGAGCCAACGACAATTCGCGATGTGTTCTCAGGTCGCCAATCACTTAATCTGGGAGACGAGAGTGACTGGGTCGACGAAGATGACGATATTCCTGCATTTGCAGGTGGTTTGGGTCAACTGGGAACGTCTGCCTCAACTTCTTCATCCCTAGGCTACAACAGCATCGAGCCTACGCCGGTTCTGTCCCCGGCCCCCAGAGGAAATCGCAGGAATGCAAAACGGACCAAGGCCACCCCAGGTAACTCAACCACGACAGGACCTTCCATGTCAACCGGAAGAGCAAAGAGCACATCTCCGGTGTTGCAGGAGGCAGCCACGGAGACGAGGACGAGTAGGAGGCAGCTCCCCGCTACGCGATCAGGCCCTGCTTTTAGACAGGCGATTCAAGAGGAAGATGAGGATGAAGAGGAGTAAATGTTTGATTATGTGTTATGTTTTCCTTTGCACCTTGTTCTCCTGTGGACATTACTTTGATGATCAACACTCTAGCGTTCGTTTTTTCGTATCCTTGACCAGTTACCACTTTTCTTAGTACATAAGCAGCTTGCGCAGTTATCAATAGATTTCCATATAATGGCCGTGTATTAGTATATCTTTTTTTGATATACCCCTGGACAGTAATGCTGTGGGATCTCTGATGTGACAACTGTGGCCGCAGTCACGCACTGCCCTGGCGTGACGTGCGCACGGTGGACGAGTTGTGTCTGTGCCTCCTTCTCTAACCACAACCAAACCATCCCTTCCTCGTTTGACACGGTGAGCTCAATATCCCTATTTTCTACAAACCCCTTAAAATACTCATTAATTCATGATAGAACCACACGCTCTCATCATGTGTGTCTTGCTGCTCCCCACCCACTCATATTCCGCAGCTAACGTCGCCACCGTTGTGCAGGTCTGAGCCTTACGACCCATATCTCCCCCGCAATGGCTCCTCTTCAGCTCCTGGCCAGGGGAATGCCAAAACCGCCGCCATTCAGGCACAAATTGACGATACTGTAGGAATCATGAGGGATAACATCACCAAGGTAGCAGAGCGAGGAGAGCGGTTGGATTCACTTCAGGACAAGACAGGCAAGTATCATTTCCCCTCCTTATCGGCCCACCATATTGCACTTTTCATCGCTGGAAAAACTATGGCTGGTCCATGTTGCAGGAATCGCGCCCAACGCACAAAACCACTCGAACCTGGGCCTGTGGGAATGTGTCATAACGGCTGCTGACTGTTGTGGTTTTGACAGATAACCTGGCCGTATCTGCGCAGGGATTCCGCCGAGGGGCAAACCGAGTCCGAAAGGTAAGCCTCCCCAAAATTTTAAACAAGCATTGTTGCTCAGACTAACCCTCCTATCCCTAGAATATGTGGTAAGCACACACCGCCTTTGAGATCAAACTTTCCCAAAATATTGACGGCGGGTACCCCGAACACCCAGGTGGAAAGACATGAAGGTGCGTGCTCGTAACATATGAGCCCGTCAACAACCATTGACACATGTGCAGATGCGCATCATTATTGGTGTTGCGATAGCGGTCATCATCGTGATCATTGTCGTTTCCATCGTGAAAGCGACAGGACATTAACAACTTCAATACCCGTAACCGAGAATAACTGGTGTATGTCGTTTGTCTGCGCCCTGTCTTCTCCCGTTCTTTTTACACATGTTGTAGTATCTATGCATACACTAGTAATTCCTCTTCCGTTTCCCGTCCTGAGATATTTAGTAGATAACACAGGGCTGATTTGGACTGCTTTCTTTTCTTCCCTTTCCCCTGTCTGTGTATAATTGATGCTGTTGGATAACTGATGACGTGGGTTTGTCAATTACAGCTAGTCTAGCAGGTATATTATTCCCTTGCGAATCAGGCCCAAAATGCATAATGAGAAGCCAGAAATGCATATGCTATGTATGACATAGATTTTACGCGGGAGAACATAAGTCATACAGGTCGAGGACCAACACCATCGCTTAGCACACCGCTCATCGACCCTTGCCACCCTTCATCTGTTGCTTAGATACCTTGGGTCCAGATGGTGCGGCTTGACGGGTGGGCTAGAATTAATGTTAACACCACGATCCGTAATCTCTCTCGTCAACAGCGCACCTTGGTTTTCTTGGCTTCCTTCTCCTTCTTCTCGTTCTTAGCCTTGTTAATGGCGGCCAGTCGCTGCTGCTGACGAACAGCGGTGGTCTGGTTCCGCTTAGCAGCAATAGCAGCAAGATCAGCACCGACAATCCCACGCTGATGCTTCACGGTACGGCGGGAGCGCTTCTTGGCAACCTCCTCCGTGATACCCTTCTTGTGCATCCTACGGTATACCTGTGTCCAGGCGATCTTGCGAGGGTTTTTGCGTTGGAGGAAAAGGGATGCATTTTTCGAGGAGGCGAAGCGGAAAACCTAGCGTGTTCTTGTCCTAAGCCCAGGTGCAAATACGTGAGCCAAATCGTATACGTACCTTGCTGTCTCCACGGACAAAGAGTTTGCCCTTGCTAGGGTAGATACGGTAACCGGAGAAGGAGTCGATCTCGAGCTTCTACACTCCGGCATCCCTTCGTCAGTAAACCTGTATATGAGTATATCAGAATAATATGACGCACCATCTGTAATATTCAAAACGACCCAAGGAGGGAATGAGAGAATCAGCCACCCGATTCAACCAGCAAGTATTTGTGAACTCCAAAGTACGATATCACACCGCCAGCGTCATCCAATCGTCTCGACCAACATCCAACCCAGAATTCCATCTTTCCGCATGATAAGGGTATGTACGAGCTCCTAGAGACGCGGAGAGTGCGATTGCGATGCCGACCTGGGGCAAAAGTGCAAGAATTTGGCCTTACCTTGAGGTGTCTTGTCGCGCGGTCGGTGGGCAACTCCCCTCAGATCCTCCATCCTCGGCCCAACTCGGCATTCGCCGGGGCACAAAATTGAGTTTCCTTTTTTGGATGGCTACACCTCTCACACCAACCCCATCCTACTCGCTCTGCAGTCTTTTTTGTATTACATATTCATGCAAATAGAGCAAGAAGGACAGTTACTACAAGAACGTTGAATCCTCCCCTGAATTCATTAGGCGGAGGACCAGCGGAATAGAACAATCTCCGCTTCATGCCACTGCTTTTCCTCAACCCAGGTATCGTCAGATGAAAATTGAAGTTCTCATGCTGGTACTCTCAGTGCTCAGCGCTCAGTACTCAGTATGTTGAAATGTTGAACACATAACTCGACTCTGTGCCGCGAGTTGATTTACCCACTTTCCAACATCTGACAGCTAGAATGGTTTGCGTCATGCGTATCGGGTCGATGGCGTAGTTGGTTATCGCATCTGTCTAACACCTTCTCCAGTTATTGAACTGGGTGTTCACAGAAGGTCCTCAGTTCGAACCTGGGTCGACTCATATTTTTGGCAATAATACTCTGTCACCGGCCCCTATCCTTGTTCACTTCGAATCAGTTAAAACTTAAACCGCAGATAGCCCAAGTGACCTTTTAATCAAGGCCATGAGCCGAACAATCATATGGCGTCCGCGGTATCCCTACAAGTCCGGGCCTCAGGCCTCAGGTATTGTCCGAGGAACATAGCGGTAATGAATACTTTCTTCCAGGCACTAAGTAATACCAGGAATGGCGGCAGAAAGAAGGGACGAAATCATGATAATCAATAATGTACTCCCAACTTAATCGGAATCGAAAATAGTTGCGAACGAAGTTCATAACCACCATCAGGCCTCCCGCGTGAATTCCTATTCGTCGGCATCCAAGCGTCCAGAACCATGCCGCCACCAATAGCAAGGGATGTAGCTAACACGAACCGTTTACAAGGAAGCGATGATCCAGCCCCTCCCGAATTGAGAAGCCACAAAGGGACCAGGGTTCGACCACATGAACGATCGCGAAGAGTAAGATGATTTTTTCTGTCACAAACGACGTGGAATGCATATACAATGCTTGGCAGGCCGCATGTAGGGTCCATTCGCGAACCATAGTCCCTATCATCGGGTGGGAGAGATACCTAGGAACGGATTCGATGGTGTGAGAGGTACTTTGCTGTGAAAAATTCTCCATATACTGCCTGAGATATAACCCCATTACCCGAGGTTCTTCTCTGGTTTCGCAGCCTCTGAAACGGCGTCAGCAATCTGGAGCTTTCTACGCAGCACAGGGCCATCCAAAAATACGGGGAGAGAGAGAGACGGGCGAGCAGATGAGCACCTGTACTTCCAGAGATTCTCCGAGACTGCCCATATCACACCGAACTCTAATATATCAATAGTCATCATACAAACCAACTCTTGGGGATTGACTACCCAACAGCCCCCGCTTGGAAGGCGGAGGTGGTGAGTGCTTCTTATCACACACGAGTGCCAATGAAACAAGACTCAGGGGAACATACTTGAAAGTCGCTTCTGTACCTGGCGGTGCTGGCAGAACTCGAAGGGGATTGTCCTTCTCACATGCACCAAAGATTCGAAAGATCCTCGACTCATCTAGTGTGTATTGTGTATATTTATCTTGTGCGCAACAAACGGATTTCCACCGCTATTTCGTATGTGAAAGGTGAAATCAGCGCGAAACACTTTTTGGGGATACTGCGAGGCTGAAAGTTTTCCATAAAGGAGATTGTGCATTGAGGTTGGCTTCCACATCCTATTCGAAGATCAGTCGTCTAGGGCTTAATCTAGGCGGTGACCGGTCAATCTAAGATGCTAGAGTCGCAAGAATGGTAGAGGAGCGTTCTATCCCACCGTCTGACGACCTTCATCATGAGGTTCTTTCACGTTCAGAAATATCATTGGCTTCTCAGCTCTTTTCGAGCACTGGTTTCATAGACGCCCTTGAGATTTCCGGGATTTGCCTTTTCACCCATAATGGCATCTACTTCTCTGGTGCATGCTTATCGCCACAGACTTCCAGAAGTGATATCAAGCAGGTGTCCGAGCAGCCCGCACTTGCTCCACGATGAAGGCGCTGAGAATGTTATTGATGAACTGAACTCTGATCTGAAATATTTCGGAGTCAGCTCCGGTGCCAAGGCAAGCCCTTTCCATCATGCACGGAATGTTGTACACACCCGCAGGGTGATTAATTCAGCCTAAGCAATGACAGTAAACGAAAGTTAATAAGAATAGGTCGTAAAGGGGCTCGTAAACGTACACACAATTACCAAAGAAATGCGCATGACTGAGAAACATCAAGATAAAAAACACTATCGCACGGTGGTAAAAATACAATATCAATCAACATCCTTCACCTTCCTCTTCCTTCACGCTGCCGGCCAGTCCAACGCCCCAACGAGCACTTCCGATCCCCACGTTCTTGCTTAATTCTGTAGTCTCAGTACTCGGCCGAGGCTTGAAGCTTTCACGTTTTGCTCGTGACGCTTTCCTTAATGTAGAGAGACCGGCCCCTGGCATGCTCTTACTGGACTTTTGGAGCTTGCCATATGATCTGGTGGAGCTACCCTTGACACCAGCGGATGCACTGCGTATTCCGAATGAATGGGCCACGGTACCAGGCGCTCTACCATATCCCAGGGAATGATGTTGTGTTCCTGGCTTAGGAGTAGGTATAGCGAGCGTAGTGGGTCTGGATATGGAAGGGATGGGACCAGGGGTTTTCGCCCTAACCCTGGTAGGCGAACCGGGTCTAGCCTGTGTATTGTTGCCCCGGTGGTTACCTAGTGGAGCTCGCCTGGTTCTATGACTACTTGCGGTCGAATCGTTGAGCTTTTGGCGTTTATTGGGAAGGGAGTGCGAGGAGATAGTCGAGCTCGATCTTACGGCCGGTGTCACGACCCCAGTTCTCGAGCCTGGTACGTAACCGTTGGTGGAGTGTACGGGTGTTGTTGCACGGGGTGGCACTGAACCCGCTCGAGGGGGTCTACGTTTGTTCTCCTGACCTGCTGCGGCGACGGTTTCTGTAAGCATTTGCAAGAAGCTTTCGCCATGCACTAGGAATGGACGGCCTGTGTCTTGTTCCCATGCAGGTATCGATACGAGGAGATCTTGTTCCAACTGAACGGATTGCCTGTCAGTTTACTTGTTAAACATTTTGATTGTTTGCTGAAAATACTCACACGCGGTTTCTCTTTCGAAACTCTCTTCCGCATCTTCTCCTCCCGCAGCAAACGACCAGGATCTCTCGGTCCGCGTCCTAATAGACGGGTTTGATCAGCGGCTGCGAGAGCAAGCTCCTTTTCCTCGTCGCAGATATCAAAGTATTTTCGGACGCTTGCTAATAGCGGTGCCTTCAATCTACGTTCCTCCTTTAGTCTCCTAACTTCATCTTCGTGTATAGTCAGTAGTTCTTCTGTGTTCTCATCTATCAAAGAGTTTGGTAATATTCATGAGGAAGATTTTTTCTAGACGTACCATCGACAAACGGAGCAAAATCTGCCCTTTCATCATCTCCCACCATCAGATCATCCCATAATTTGACAATATCCTGTCTTGCGCTCTCAATAAATGTGCCCATCCGCTCCCGTTTGAGCTCCAACATACGCTCCAGTTCTTCCTCGTATTCTCGGACCGTATCCTCTGTGCTTCCACGATGATTCTCGACAAACGCATCCATGTCTGCTTCACCTACACCCAAACGCCGCCAGAGACCTTCTAATTGATCATACATGGCCTGAATGTGTGCCTCTCGCCTCCTCTTGAGGTCCTCAAGGGATCCTTGTAGCCCTTTCGCCCATGATAATAGCCCAGGTACCGGATCAACATTTTCCAAACCGTAGGGAATGCCCTGATTGTCAGTTAATACCTCATCATCTGCCTCTTCTATCCGTGTGACAAATTGCACAAATATTCGTTGGTATCCGACTTCCGAAGACACCGCCTGTTCGTCCCGGAAAAAATTAGCTGAGGAACTTGATCGGGATGGTGGTGTAGGTGTAGCGAGGAAAGGATCAGAGGATGGAGTAGTTGAAGTCGAAGTGGAAGGCGAACTTAGATCGTCAAGGCTTGGTGGTAAAATTCCTAGCTCTGAATAGAGCCAATCAATCTGAACGAATAGCCCAGAGAGTTGGGATAAACGTTTGCCCTAAATTATTTTCAGTTGTCGCCAACTTTTTGCCATCTCTCAAGGACTCACAACTTCAGCCTTTCCCCGTACGAGTTCTTTCTCTAGTCTCAAAAAGCGTTCTGGCGAAACATCTCGGTGGGATTCAGGATCGAGGACGTTTTCCCCGTCAGCGGCAGACGGTTCCAGCACATCCGGACCGAAGAAAGCGGCTCCGAGCGTCCGTGCTAACGAATTTATTCGATTTGTGATTGTCGTCAATTGTTCGAGTTTTGAGTGGTAGAGCTGGGATACAGTTTATGAGATACCAATCGAACGCAGAATTACCAAGACTGACTTGTCGCAATTTCTCTCGATGTTCTGTGACAAGATCGTATCGCCGTGGAAGCACTGCTTCCTTACGAAGTTCACCGATGCTGTGGCCCGTTGATTTGGTGTTTCCTCCAAGAGCTCTGGAATACCGAATGCATTCCTTCTCCACCAAATCGCATCGAGACATCCATGCTTCCACCTCCTTTCGTCTCGTTTCCACTTGTTTCTCAACGCCTTTCAAGAGCTCCACCTGAAGTGCCTCTAGATCATCTTCAAGCGCGCTTGGCGGTAGCCCCAGTTGTGAATGTAGGGTTGGTAAAAGTTGCGTTTGCGTTTGGAGGTGTGTATGTAGTGAGTCGAGGAGAGCTGTAAGAGACGATGTCGTTGTATGTTCTGACATCCCTGTAATTTCGACCTGCAGCAAGCAGGAGATTATGGGCTATAGTGGTTGAATAGGGACTTCACCAAAGCTGGATAGACTTGGGCGCGAATTCAACCTGGCTTGCACGTGATCGCATCGCGACTGGTCACGGGGTTGCTACTAAGGCTCCACATAAGTGCTTGAATTTCCAAACAACATGAGTAAGTGAGTGATATATTCCACAACTAAAAATACAAATCATAAATGGTCGTAAATATCAGTGTAATGCACGAAACGCTACTGGTGAGAGATGTTTGTGTCTATAAAAATCGTCGTCCTTCGAGTTTCATGTTCCAGGTACTCCCGCATCGTACTGAAATTCCCCCATTTCGTCCACCAGTCCTCTACCTGCTCACTTGCATCGTACAACCACATCTTGAGCGTGTCATTCCAGAGAATCGAAAGGTGGTCATCATCCATTTGGGCCGGAGTTTGATCTTCTGCTGACTTGCGCAAAAACTCGCCGAAGTAATCCCGAAGAGGTCCTTTAGGCAGGATCACCGAGTCCCGGAGTGACAGGTCTACCTTGACTGCGTACGCAATACGCGACCCTCTTATTTCATCGTAGGCCATGAGGAGCCGGGAAACATTAAGACGAGACGGGACGCTGGTAAATAAGCACCCCAAGACTCCCGCGTCTTCAAGCCCGAGAGCTGCATTATGCTGCTGACCAGGCTGAAGGGTCGGGTTACAAAATAAGACGTACAATCAAAACATTAGATATCCCCCCATCACTCACCATCATTCCATGAGCAGCATCCCCTACCAAGACAACTCTACCGTCATCGCATACTAGGTCTTCAAGAATGGGTTGCTCTACGTGTATATTGCTGTACGTTCGAGTAGCCCCTTTGAGCAAATTCACTAATTTGAGGGCTCTAAGTTTGTGAAAACAATTAGCGACAATTATATTGAAATGATAAATGGACAGCACCTTCCATGGAACTTCCTGTAGTCTATAAACTTGAAATCATCTAGTTTGAAGGTGTCATACCATCCAAATATTTTCATCGAAGGGTCCAGAACGGCGTCATCCGGTATTCTGTAACCAAATGTCACAACATATGTTTTGCCCCCCGCCTACGGTACGACAAGAATTAGCGCTGGATATGTTTCACGAAGAACTGAAGGCTGACCCCAACTTGACCTTGCAGCTGAACACCGTCACCTCCCCATACAACCCACTGTCATGAAATGAATGGTGAATTCATGTTCCGAACAACCAATACATACATTGGTATTGTCCACCAATGCCGCAAGATCTTGATCTTGGAGGAGCTTCTCGTGGGGCAGTGTGCAGGTCGCTGTTAGGAATCGACTCCCATCAAGGTCAGGTGTTTGGCCGCTGACCACGGAGCGAGCGATACCATCGACACCATCCGCGCCAACAATGAAATCGGATACAATCTCGTCTCCATTGTGTAGGGTGATAGTTGACCTTGCCGAGTTTATACTGACTACTCTTGAGTTAGGTCTGAAAGTTGCACCAGAATCGACTGCGAGCTTGTACAACCACTCCCACACGTTAGACGCCTATCAACAAGGACAACAGTCAGCCATGGAAAGGAACCCAGCCATTTGAGTGCTGTCAAGTAGCATACCTCCGAGAAGGTGTAGTCGGCGACGTCCTGATTTGAAAAAGTCTCATGTTGGAGTAATCCATTCAACAGCAATGTTCCAATCCGGGTATCATCTTCGCCTTTGAATAACCTGGTATCAGACTCACGATACAACTGGTCCGCTGGTCATTCTTACTGTAGTTGAAAGTGTACTTGAAGAATTTGTGGCTGTATTTGTCGAGTAGTGTCTTCAAACCCCATCGATTCAAGTATAAAGTGCCGTTGGGGGGTAACCTAAAATCCTCCCCGTTAACACTTCTAGCTCTAGAATCAGGAAGAAAGGCAACTAACTTAAGTGCCCCACATCGCTCAACAGCACACCATCAAGTCAATTTCTCAGCCACTGGGGTAAGCTGATCACGACACTACCTTATTTTTCCCATCGGTCGCTTCAAACACGGTGACCCTATGTCCAGCATTGGTCAAAGTGAAGGCTGCAGCAAGTCCTATATGATGAGGGGCGACCAATCATCAATAACAAGATCAAAGTCAAGTCCCCCCATCCCCCCCGGCCTGACCCCGAATTACATCACAGACTAAACTTCAAACGTACCCGCAATACTCCCGCCGATTATGGACACATTCAGAACTTCGCTAACCGATTTATTTTTTCTGTCTTCGAGGTGCAGTCCAGCCATTTTCAGCAAGGAATCGAAGGGAAAAGATAAGGGGGAGAAGATGGAATGATGGTGGGAGGAACGAAGAGTGCGGTAACCGAATACGTTCGACGGGGGTGGCTAGCTGTTTATATACTCTGTTACTCCCAAGAGAGTAGGTACTATCTCCATCATTGATTATTCCAGGGCCTCTTCGTCAGGAAGCCATATATAACGGCCACGTGAGGAGTTGAAGAATAATCTCACAATGTATGTTCCATCATACATCAGACGTTGAGCCATGGGGGGACACGATCTTTCGTTCTTTCAGTTTGCTCCAAGACCGCAAGGCACGCCTTTCAAGCGAGACGACGTGTGATGTTATTGTAACATCCTGATTGCACCAAGTAACGGATCTGAATATGTGAGATCCCGAAATCTTCAATTCCCGCCAGACCCTGCGGAAAAGAGTCCGTGTAATATACCTAGGTGAGATGACAGGTCAATCATGGTTCAAGTTCCGAGCGTCATTACATGTCCATCGAAGGAATGACATGTGGTCTACAAGGCCTACGTGACAGAGAGATGCAGTTGCGCTCATTTCTTGAGTTACGGGAAGGAGGACATCACCGAAACCACTAAGGTAAATGTAGAAGGGCCACTAGCGTTCCGACGTGACTAAACCAGTAACTATACGCTCAACGACGACCACTCAGGCCTTTGACGCCGCCCAAAAGATAAGTTCACTGACGCAAATAGATAGTCGAACTTAACTCAGGCAGCGTTCTAATAGGTAGTCCGTAACGTCCAAGACCCCGGCAGTTGGAAACATCCTCGCTTGCGATTAATTTATATTCGCATGGTGTCCTTTCGCTTTCTAAGAAGTTTCCATGACAGCACATAGCACCCTGAGCCCCCGAGAAGGAAGACCTATTATTCGCAGAGTTAGGGCACGCTGGGATAGTGAAGTAATGATGTCATACGGCAGCAAGAACGATAGGTCGAGACCAGAGCAACCGGGGCGGTGCTAACAGCGCCCCCGCAAGGGGGTTGCCGGTAAGCAGAGGAAATGACAACGTGAAGGATAAAATAGCTATCCGTAACCTGTTACATGACATCAGGAGTTTGACTAGAAATGAATTCGAGTCTAAACATACGGGAGATCTGATGCGTCCTTACGGCTGACAAAACTACTGACTGTTGGTGTTGCAAGCGAGACCGCTGAGGGCGAGAGATAAATATCATAACCGTCGCGGTCAGGAAACAATACCTACTTCCACCAGAGAAGAATCCATAGAAGATGCCGAAGGCGGCAATGCCGCCGATAGTTGTCGCGCCGAACATCACAAATACAAGAGCACCTGTGATGAAGGAGAGGATAATTATAGCTAGGTGCGGCGAGACAAAAGGGGTGAGAGTCTTATCAGCTATTTTATACACTGGCATGGGAAACATACTGTTGAGGGGGCCATATTTATCCGCAATCAGATTTGGGAGCACACGCCCCGCTATCGAAGTCGCATTCATGATTGTTATCTGTTTCAATCAATCACACCTTAACACAGACATGAAAAGTGGGATAGTTACCGAATACTTGGTGAAAGTTGGGTTTATATGATGTAGGGAAGACCAAAGCTGGAGGTAGAAAACTGTAACAGGATCAGCCAGCCACCAGCAGTGTAACGGCTCAGGAACCCACATGGAACAAAAACACCCCAAAATACCTGTGTAATAACGAATCATTACATCGTCAAGTATAAGGTATAAATCCGACTTACTAGGAACGTTCCAGCCATGTACGCAATGTATGCAGCATCTGTCAGGATTTCCTTTACCATCACAAGTGAATTCGAGTTCCCGCTCTTATTGGGTGGGAGTCGCGTCCGTGCAATTGAATTAGCGATAATGAGGAGCCCAAGATCCATGAAACCAACAGCTCTGTAGCCTGGATGAGAAACGATACTCATCGGGCCCTTACAGAGACTAGGCGTACCGTACACCCCAATGGAACCCCACAGTTTGAAAAATATTGTTGAGCATGATTGGATATATACAACCTCCCACACTGGATCCTGGAGGGAATGGGAATGGTCAGAATGTATATCATATTTGTTAGAGGAGCACAAACCAACGATCACCATGCCCATTGCCAACGACCGTCTTTTGCGAAAATAGTGTGCGGAAACAGATAAGCTGGGGACAAACATCAAACCCATTCCTATCCCAGCACCAACGCTCTGCGCCAGGAAAAACTGATAGTAATGATGGGGCTGTGCTAACGACAACATGAATGTTCTGTAACAAATATTAGTTATACAGAAATGAAAGGGACTCTTTGGAGCTTACGAAAACAAGTAGAGAAGGGATCCTGATATTAAGAGGTGATGAAAATACCCAAGCTCGAACAGTTTTCCAGCGGGGAGTCCGAATGCGAAGAGGCAGAAGACTTGAACCGAGCCTATCCAACTGATCTCCGAAGGTGTGTGTTCGTTGAGCGCAATGCGCTAGGAATGATACTCAGTACATGTACTTGCCTGCGAGGTCAGGATTCCACGTACTGTATAATAATCCTGATACACCCCGAACGACTGCACGACACCGAACGTACAAAATGATATGAGACTCCTGGAGCAAGTCAGGTTGACCGTTGATGGGGTGTTGTGGGATTGCTCACCCTGCTAATACCGTTAGCCATGCTCTTGTCCCACCCTCAGGGAAGGTCGGCGTCGAGACTGCTGATTCGAGTCCTACCGCCTGGGTCGTTAAAGTCTCATGCGGATACTCATACTTCTCTCCTTCGTATGAGGTATGTTTGTTATGCGAGGTGGAACGGCACTCATCACTAGTGAGGGAGCCAGTGGTCATGGTTGCAGAATGGTGGAAGGATGCATTAATCTGAGCTGACATGCATGTTCTGACTCGCGGGAAACACTCGTGTGGTGCTGTTCGCCGGCAAGATGGCAGACCAAAACAGCCAGAGGATATTTATATATTTACCATAAACCCCGTTGATAGAAGACCTGCAGCCTGGAATTGGGAGAAATGTTCATAACACCAGTGACAGTGGCCAGGATTAGACGCTCATGATCAGATTGGGATCGGCTGTCAAGCGGAGACCGCTCGGTTGTGGGAGTTTGCACACGCAAAGCTCGTGCTTCTTCAGCGCGAAAATTCCTGCGGAATCTGTCGTCACGGCCCGTGGAAATTATAAAGATTCGAGTAAACCAATGCCCAGATTCCAGAGTGTGGTGGACCGTGGTCAGTTGATAAGTGCAGACTTGATGTGATATTCCTGTACAGTAAAGTTAAGTTTCCTAAACCTTGGGCCTGCCCCGTAATAAGTCCGGTTTTTTTATGTGGATAAGGCGGGGGATAAGCGAAGAGCGGTAGCGGGAGGGCCTTGTGGAAGATAGGAAGCACCGCAAATGACCGTCGTGTGCCACACCGTGGGAACATATTACGTCAGACTTACCCGTTCTCTACGACCGGATTGGACGGAGGACAGCCCGATTTTACCAATAGATAGGTTCCACTTTGTTGGTCTTGACGGACTACCGATGTGTTGCTTGCCGAGATATGCGGTTCAGTTCATCTATTTTAACCAGATTCTTGGTAGAAAAGCATATTCTCACTTCATGTCAGGTAAACCATGAGTAAGCGGTATTTCCCAGCTTCTCCCTCACTTGATAACTTTGGCCAAAAGTTGCATACAGTTGCTCACATGTCTCTGTTCCCCCCAGATCCAGCACAGTGTGTCGATATCTCCATTGGTCGTGACTACTTATGGCATCAGGAGGTAATAGCTTGTTCCGACATTACTATGATGTGCATGTTCGCACCTTGGACGCGTTCACTCTCTCGATTCAAAATGGTTCGTGCTTCATTGGAGTTTGGAAGCAATACCCTTCCGGAATCGGTCGGCCCAAGACATGATAAAAGCCCACCTCGAGGCAGTATTCAACCGAGTCCTAAACCTCACCCAGCGCTATGATTCATCAGCTTCACGCTCACCCGCTCTTCCAAGTCCGTACTGAGTTGCTTTCACCAGAGGAAAGCACAGCTCTCTCCTATAAACGTGCGCGTCTACTATTCAAAGCACATGGTAGGCCTCCCTCTGTATCACATCATTATTATTTTTTTTTATAAACGTGATCCTAGGTCTCACTATCCAAGATATACAGTCTTGTAGCCCGCGTTTCTGGGCTATGCTGCGTGATCCAATCTGTGCGATGGATATCGCCATGTTTACTATCCTCGTATGTCAAGTGAGCTTGACAATCGGAACACTATCCCGGCATTTGAAGAACCGTCCCGATCTCAAACCTCTTGTGGATCGCCTCATGCGTTTCGAGACGGTCGGCATTTACCTACTCACCGAACGTGGCCATGGTCTAGATGCTTTCAACGTCGAGACAACAGCCACAAAGACTCCACACGGCTTCATCCTCCATACTCCGAGGGAGGAAGCAGCAAAGTTGGTCTCTTGTGTATCGTGTTGACATGATGCTCATGCCCTTTCCAGGTTCATGCCGGGCTCTTCACCGAAATTCGGTATCCCGAAGGTGGCTCTTGCCATGGCACGATTGATTGTTAATGGCGAGGACCGCGGAACGCGATTCTTCATCGTCCCTCTTTGCAACGAACGCGAGATGTACCAGGGAGTTGAATCAATCACCCTACCTCGTCGCAGTGGTACCCAACCATTCGACTGGTCTATTACCCGGTTCAACAACGTCCACCTTCCCTCGACTGCACTGGTCGCTTCGGACATGAATAGCTTTTCACAGCCTCCCAACCCTCTTCAGAGTTGGTGGAACGAAATTTGGCGAATTCCAATTGGGACGCTTGTCGTTGCTGCTCCTTGGGTATCCGCCTTAAAGGCTACAGCCTATATTGGAGGGCGATACTCAATGCATCGGTGTATCTTGGGTAAAGGCAATCAGCCCACTCCAATCATATCATTCCGGACACAACAATGGCCCATTTTGCATGCGACCGCCGCGGCGATGGTGTTGGATAGCTGGTACCCTGTCGCGATTGATTCCACCATGGATGGGTCGGTAGACCCCAGCATTCGGCATGGGTTGGCCGTGATAGGTAAAACCACGATCTGTCGCCATTTCCAGAGATGCATTCCTGAAGTTGCCGAACGGTGCGGGGCGCAGGGTACTTTTGAACACAACTATATGGCTAAGATCGAGGTAGGAGGATCCCCATCATCTGCGTACTATCAAATGGAAGTCTAACCATACTTGGGCACAGAACGATGGCAAAGGTGCTATTATTGCCGAGGGTGATGTCTTAACCCTCTGCATCCGTTTGTTCTCGGAATTACTGCTTAAGCGTTACGAAATCCCCCTTCCCCCGCCGGAAGAATCACTCCTTGCTCGTCATGCACTAGGCTTACTAGAGGAGAACACTGAGCTCTTTAATGCCCTCAAGTGCGATCATCGGAGCGAATCGTTCAACAACCTTCTCCTTCCCCAGTCACAACCGGTTGTCGAAGCCATGGGTCATGCCCTTGCCTACTCTGCTGCATTGAAAGCGGGCATGCCTCAATTTGTCCTTGACGTGTATGAGAGCGCGATCATCCGTCAGGATCCAGCGTGGTACTCCGAGTGTGCTGGGATAACTCGACTCTCGCAGAGACTCCGAGAAGACACGGCAGTCTCCTCCATGCTCCCCCACCTACCCACATTACTCTCGGAGCTAAACATCGCGCAATATGTCAATGCTCCGATCGTCTCTGACGACCAGTGGAAGGCTTATCTTAACCAACTACCAGTACATTCTGGTAATGCAGCTCCCATCCCCGAACAATTTCATGCTATGTTGTAAAATTCGTAGGAAGTTTCTTTACTCTTCGTTCCTTCCCCGTTTTCCACGGATCCCCCTTGTGGAGGGAGGTGACTTCTTCCGACGCCCTGTTGTCTTGATCCTTTACATCTATATACCCACATTAGAACTTCATCCGTTCGTTAAGCTCTGGTTGCTGAGTTATTTGTAAGACTTATTTTCTCCGAGCGTAAATGTACATTAAGCAGCTGTGGTCAATATGATTAGCATCCTTCTATTTTGGCTTTCAATTGAATAGTGTCATAGGTTTGTCATCCAGTGACCTCACATCTCATGACGCCCATTTCTCGAGATAGTGCTTGTTTGACATGGTCCCTGTTCGTGCGTACGAGGTGGGCTGACAGTTTGCAGGCTTAATAAATTAAAAATAAAACCTCCGACACTCCTCTGCGGGTACCCGCGTCCCCAGCGAGGCAAAATGGCTGTGCCCAAGTCGTGGTTCTTCCAAGGTGCGTGGGATGCCGTGTTCTGCCGCCGATGTGTTCGACTCCATCGACGAGGGGTTTCCAATGAACGGACTCAGTGGTCATTTACGAGAAAACCACGTGTGGTCCCCCTCGCCTCCCAAGGCCACGAGGGCCATTCAATCCCTAACGCTCTGTCAGTAACGTTATGGGAGATTAGTCCCCTTATTTATTGGCCCCCCCCGGACATAGATCGACTGGGGTGGGAAGCAACGAGAATGAGAGATCGTGTCGCGAGGAACGTCTTGAACTTGGTCCTGATCGCAGCATGGGAGCCTACGGTGGACTACTTGCTAGAAATATCTAATCATTACTCACATGTCCATGCCGAGAGATACGGACTAATAGAGCGCCGGAATCAATTACCCTATAGTTAACAAGTATGGCACAGGGAAAGAATGACCAAAATTCGTTATATTTTCTGAGGTTATGAGACGGTGTGGGTCGGGTCATGACCCCAGCACGAGTTCCGGCAAAAAAGAAGAAACGAATGAGTGTTGAGAAAGTCATGGGGGTTTGCCCGCTCTTAGTAGGCGACAGTATCCCAAACAGAACGCACCGGTTCTCCCAGGTCAATAGGATTAATAGGCGGTCCGTTTTCAAGATTGTGCCACCTGAGGCATGGAGCAAAGATATCGGCAACTGGCAACCTGTCCTGAGGTGGTTCAATAATCTCACGAGAATGGTTCTGTACTTGACAAACGCTCCTTCCCTAAGCTCGCATTGACAGGGATTGAATACCATTTCGGTGTCTGAACAGCAGGCCGGGTCCAGTTGATAGAGTGGATCGTAAGCCAGCGATAACGCAATCTATACAAAAATACAAACGCGCTCAGAGACCCACGCCCTTCCATCACTCTGGAGTTTTTTTAGAATTTTCTGTTAATGTTGCGAAAAATCCTCGGACATCAGCCTCATTGACCACCTTGCCCTCTTGTGCAAAGGGTTTAAGGAAATTCATGAGATCGTTCCTGCCAACTCGTTGGTGAGAAGAAGTTGCACATTTCCTGGTTGCCAAGCCCTACCGCATTTCCTGGAACGCGTGAATTCCGTCGATAGCCCTGTCGCGTGGAAGTCTTTCGAGTGCTCGCATTCCTAGCTCCTCGAGTGAAAAGCCTGGAAAAAGCGGCTATGCTTGAGAGTATTTTATCCGTGATTCAATTGGAGACTTACCTGAATCGGGATCTTCTGGTGGTTCGTAGGTATCCTCCTCCTCAAGGAGGTATGAATGCGTTTGAAGTAACGGCAAGCACTATTTTTAGGTGGTGAACAAACGTGCCTCAACTCTTGCTTAATATACTCACTGTAGTACAACGGCACCAACGATCCCTGAAACCATCTTTGAAGAAGATGTCCCCCGTCCCAAGGGAGGTAGTTTGATCTAGTGCGGCTTTAAGTCCCCCGGCAAAAATGCGAGACGCAGCTGGATTGGATAGTGGTGCAAGGCATATCGTATGTGTTGGTCCTGAAGCACCATATGCTGTCCGGATGCGCTTGCTTTCCGGTGAGTGGTCGGAAGGAGAAAACGATCTCTTGGTTCCGGTCATTGGGGTAGGGGACACATTGACTTCCAGTTGCGTGGTTCCGTCACGAGGTAGGTCTTGTTCTAAACGCCAGGGAGCATTTACATCATCTCTAACAACAATAATGGCACCTGGAGTTCCAGCCCATCGTTGGAATATCTCGTGATCGAATGCACAGGCCGCACAGATAAAACTCTCATAGTCAGCACCAGATATAAGTGGTGGTGGTAAGTCTGATGACGACGCTTCTGAGGCAACGTCATCCTCCTCCAAAGTTCCATCTGGTGGGACTTGGACTGGGGCCGGGCTTGCTTCTCTTGTGTCTAGCCGTTCTCGGAGGTTGCAGCATGACTCGTGAAACCAATCCTAGAAACGCCAGCTTACAATAAAGCCAGGTGGCACAAGACCTCTTATTGGAGGACGAACCTCACAAACCAAGCACTGAATCATGGTTTCGCGTTCGGTTTTTGCGTCATATGGTCGCCCACACCGGCAGAATATTCCCCGAAAATTCTGCCCGTACGTGTTTGAAGTGTTCTCTTCTTCGGGCTTGGCGCGTAGTGTACATTGATGAGCGATTGCTGTTGTGGGACAGTCACAGCGAAAATTCCGCTTTGGAAATCTGGTGCGGATGAATCATGTTCGGACAATCAGTCATGAATTTCTGAGAAGACGATTACTCACAATTCCAGTTGTTCATGATTCGTGTGACATGCAATTGAACATGCAGAACAAATTCCACGATGCTCGGGACACGTCAGACAAAGATACACGGCTTGCCTTGGGTGGGTCAGCTTGGTACCGCGTCCGCTGGTAGAACAAGTACCTCAACGGCCCAAGCGGATATGTACATTGCGAAAACTGGTGCGGCAAGGCTAGAGCAGCTTCGCGCACAAGGCATTCCTGAGATTCAAGATAATCGGTGAGAGTGCCGTCCATTATAATTGTGAGGTGTACACAAACTGGGTCAAACCATCTCAAACGCTCGTTAGGTTGTGTATTCACAGCCGGTCCGGATGCTCCGTATGTTGGCCGAACAGCCGAGGCTCCAACCTTTCCTTTCGATGACGATGGCGGCGACGACTTGTTTCTGCACGCTGAGCACTCAGACTCGAGTGCAATATCCTTGAGTAAGCTCGGATAAATATCCCTTAAATATATTTCTGAATTCCGATTTCTGCAGCCTAGAACTTGTCCTGCAGTCTTGTACCCTCGGAATCGGGACGGAAAACTTGATCTACAAAAAGGGGGATCCACAGACAAATACCTCTAATCTCTCATTACAGTCAACATCTTCGTGAAAATGTCTTCCAAGCAAGGCTCGAAAGGTCCTGATCCTATATTACTCACCCTGTTCGCCAATCGCTTTATGAGCGTTGCCGAAGCTATGGGTAGATCCTTGCAACAGACATCTATCAGCACAAACATCAAGGAGCGTCTCGATTTTTCCTGTGCCCTCTTTGCTCCGGATGGCGACCTGGTGGCGAATGCTCCGTTTATTCCGATCCATCTTGGATCCATGAGTTTGTCAGTGATTCACTCACTATCTACCTGTATATTCTACTTACCTGATTCTGATAGTGCGGTCAAATATCAAATGAAACTTTATAGCGGCTTATTGAAAGAAGGCGATGTTCTCATGACCAACTCGCCGCACGCAGGTGGATCGTATGTTGATTGAAGTTTTTGCTTGATGCCGGGACATTCATGACTTTCCCCACATTTCATCTTCACCAGTCACCTTCCCGATATTACTATCATCACCCCAGTGTTTGCTCCCGGTTCAGAGGAAATTATTTTCTTTACCGCATCGAGAGGTCATCATGCTGATATCGGGGGCATTTTACCTGGATCCATGCCACCCACCTCCGTCAACATCTTCGAAGAAGGCGCCGAAATCGAGAGCTTCAAGATTGTTGATGGTGGAGTCTATGACAGAAAGGGGCTTTACGAATACATGGTCGACAAGCCCAGCCAATATCCGGGAAGTTCTGGCTGTAGAAATATCCGAGATGTGGAGAGTGACCTCAAAGCGGTAAGGACGAGAATTCGCACATCTTCATCAAGAACACTCAAGAAGACTTGTTAGCAAATTGCCGCGAATCACAAAGGCATACAACTGATTCATGCAAGTAGGTTGTACCTCTCCCTTTCTTCGGATGTCCTGATTCACCGAGTTACCTAGTCGTGGATGATTATGGCCTTGAAACGGTACAAGAATACATGTATCATATCCGTGCCAATGCGGAAATGTCCGTTCGCAACCTCCTCAAAGATGTTGCCAAACGAGCCGGGTCGAATGTTCTTTCGGCCATAGATCACCTCGATGATGGTTCTCCAGTAAGGGGCGTCTTATCATCCCTGCGAAATATGCTGACGAATTGTATCCTAAGATATCGCTTCGAGTTGAAATCAACGAACACGAGGGTTCAGCTTTATTGGATTTCGAAGGTACAGGCTGTGAAGTCCGAGGAAATTTAAACGCTCCAATCTCGGTGGTTCATTCTGCTGTAATCTATTGCATGCGCTCGATGCTTGATATGGAAATCCCGCTCAATGCGGGTTGTTTGGTTCCTCTTGAAAGTGAGGCTTTCGCGTACAATCTCTAGTGGTCGTTTCACCTATCTTGTCTTCAGTCAGGATACCAAAGAAGTCATTGTTGTCCCCCTCACGCACGGCCGCCGTTTGCGGTGGAAACGTTCTCACTTCTCAGAGAATCGTAGATGTGGTGCTCAAAGCCTTTCACGCGTGCGCGGCTAGTCAGGGATGCACGAAGTAAGCCTCAGCTTCTCATCGTAGTCTGACACAATTTCTTATTCATGTGATTGTTCAGTAATCTGACATTCGGCACCGGTGGAAAGAATCAGGATGGGAAAGCGATAGCTGGATGGGGTTACTACGAGGTAAGAGCGTAAACCCTACCACTATTCTCTGGACTCCGCTACACCGCCATTAGACTATTGCAGGGGGATCCGGGGCGGGACCGGGCTGGCATGGTACAGATGGCGTTCATACCCACATCACGAACACGCGCATTGGCGATGTCGAGATTCTTGAGCGAAGGTATCCTGTCATGATTCGCCGATTCGGGCTACGATCCGGGTCAGCTGGCATCGGCGAGTGGCATGGTGGTGAAGGTGTTCACCGTGAGATTGAGTTCCTGGAACCCATGCAGGTATCAATCCTGTCAGAGGTAAGTTGGATTTGTTCGATGTGTTCCACGTTATGATAATCGGTTATTACTCCAGAGAAGGACGAGACAGCCATATGGTGTAGATGGTGGTGGTCCAGGTGCAATGGGAAGGAATACATGGATCAAAAAGTTACGCGAAGGGGACGGCGACCTAGATGAGAATAACCCGACGGGAACACGCGATATCAATATTGGGGGAAAGGCAACCGTTTTCATGGGTAAAGGAGATAAACTACTTATTGAGACGCCTGGTGGCGGAGCCTGGGGCATTTCCCAAGGTGACCTTGTGAAGAAAGGAATATTCAACCATACCAATGTATGGGAACCTAGGGGGTCGATTGCAGAACGGGCAGCCGCCCAAGCCGCCTTCTGATTATCCCGAAATTACCCCAAAATAGTGATGTATATTATCTTACTCTATGGACGTCAGAAATCAATGTATGGTCAACCGTGCGCCACGTGAAAATAGGATACTCGACACATATACAACAGGGGGATCGTAGGACAATTCAATTTCAATTGTTGGTGTAGGACTAGCTTCGTGCGTTGAGGTACTGGGGTGGCCACCGACCAGGACCAGTGATGTAAATACTTGTGTTCGCTGCGGTCACGGAGTGACGCATAGCCCCAAGTGTCTATCACACATGTGTCACTGTCACACTCGCTAGGAGGTTGGACACTCAGAACTCGTCTCTTCGCTCTCCAACGCCCCCCAGGCAGAAATCTGTCCAAGATGCCTGCACAATCGACTATCACGCCAGAAGAGAAAATAAAGATCAAAAATGCCATTTCAGATTCATCGAACAAGATATTCTCTGCTGCGCTCGCACGAATATACTACGCCCATCCAAACCCTCAACAATGGTCGTATGCTGGACTCCAAGGAGCTGTCGTTTTGTCCAAAGACAACAATCGTGGGGCAATGAACTTCAAACTAGTCGACATAGATGGGACGAGAGGTGTTATATGGGAGCATGAGCTTTATGATGGTTTCGAACTCTTTCAAGACCGAGGATTTTTTCACTCCTTCCCTGGGGATGTAAGTAGTTTAGTGTGCCCCCAATATAATCTTACTAAATGTCAATAGGACTGCATGATCGGTTTCGTTTACGCTGACGAACAAGAAGCTAAGGCGTTCTTTAAGAAGGTTAAATCAAAGAAGAAAGAGCTAGCTTCAGGTATGGATTAAAGTATTGTAATCAAAAACCCTTGTTCACTGTCCGTTCTAGCAAAAACGCCATCCAAAATCAAGTCCAATTCTAAGAAGAGGGTTAGCTCTAGCAAAGGCGGAATTGACAAGTCCATGATTTCTGCGCCGAAAGCGGGATCATTCCAACATGTTGCGCACATGGGCTATGACGCAGAAACAGGCTTCTCGTCCAGTGGTATTGATCCGTCATGGTTGACATTACTCGGGGATCTTGAGGGTAGAGGGATCAGTAGAGAAGTCCTTGAGAAGGAGATGGACTTCATCAAATCGTTCGTACAACAGAATCAGGACCAGCCTAAGAAGAAATCCAAACCGCCACCACCTCCGGCTCCAAATCGCAGGAGTCGTATTGGCAGTGATGCGGTATCCCAGTCATCCTTGGCTCCCCCTCCCCCATCGCGGGCACCACAGCCTCCTCCGCCTCCCCAAAGACAGGAACCCACACCTCCACCTGCACCTCCAAGGCAACCGCAGCATCCACCGGCATCCCAGCGACAACCACAACCTCCAGCTCCCCAGAGGCAGCAACCTCCTGCACCCCAAAGGCAACCACAGCCTCCTGTCCCTCAAAGACAATCACAAGCACCTCCCGCACCTCAACGTAATCAACCTTCCCCTCCACCGCGTGCAGCTCCGGAAGCAGTGAGCAAGTCTGCTGGCCCTCCCGCGCCTCCGCGTCGTCCGCCACAGCCGAATGGGGCTCCACCTCCGCCACCCATAAGGCCTACAGCAGGACACACTGCCCCGCCGCCGCCGACACTTTCAGCCGGGCTTCCGAGAGCACCACTATCTACACGCTCTTCAATCGAGGAGGATGCTCGACCTCCTGCCCCCCCTTCTCCTGGTCCGCCCGACGATGCTCCTCCCCCTCCCCCTCCTCCGCCTCCACCTCCACCTCCACCTTCTGGTGCTCCCCCGGCACCTCCCCCACCCCCCGTAGCTAGTGGAGGCGGCACCGCTGCCCCCACGTTGCCGCCCGCTCAACCCGGGCGTTCAGATTTACTAGCGTCAATACGAGAAAGCGGCGGCATCGGCGCACTCAAGAAGACGGAGGCTAGTAATTCCTCTCCCCGCGGTTCTTCTCCTGCCATTACTGGAGCTGTGGTCGCTGGGGGAGCCGCGGCTGCAGCTGGTGGTGCTATTGCTGCCGAAAGTTCTAATGGCGGTGGAGATCTCACTTCGGCCCTGGCCGCTGCACTTCTGGAGAGAAACAAGCGGCTAGGAGATAGTGATAGTGACGAAGATGATGACGACGATGACTGGGATTGAGGTCTTTAGTTACATTATTACTGTGAGTGAGCTTGGGCTCGCGAGTCTTCTTAGTTTTGATTTCTGTAACAGATACTACTAACAGGATACCACTATTTAATACATCCATCTTTCATTCAAAGCAACGAATAAGTCAGTCTAGTATCAGGCCCAGTGGCGCAGAGTTCGCAGTTGTGCGGTCCGGCTCGGAGTGGACGGCTCGGCCAATGATCTAAGCCCACTGGTGTGTTTGAACCAACTAGAGAAAAACTGACGCGCCCAGCAATCCAAATCCCGTGCCACGGCTGCGCTAATACGGAACGCACGAGTACACCGTACACAGGAATGAGAGATCAATGCTACTCCACGAAAACAGCCGTCATACATCATCCGTCGTCATCGTCAAAGCCCTTCGTGCCGACTCCGGAAGATACATTCCACTTTACTCTAGTTGAATTCTAAGAATAACTTTCTGTTTTCTAATGTTTTGTAGAATCGGCCGTTGTCCAAGCCGCTCCGCCCTTGCGTCATATACTTCAGAGGTTGGTTATATATGACGGGGGGTTGTCACCCCAAGCATTATCCTCATAACCTCAGGCAATCAAGATGTCTACGGACTCTTCTAGAGCTGACTCTAACCAACCTGCTTCAAATGATGCTTATCCCGAACAACGCCACGCAGGAAAAGTAGGCTATGGACCAAACTATAACACGGGAGCGGTGCGTCTTTGCAATGGAGGTTTAGCCTGATTTGTTGAATTAACTTTTTGCAATCCAGTCCTTCATGGATAAGATAAGTGGTTTGACGGAGGAGATTCATGGGAAGATTGCGCACAAGCCCGAGCTTGTCCAAGAAGGACGTGACAAGAAATCAGGGGAAGCAAAGCGACGCAAAGTTTTGGGATTAGATGTACGTTTTCCGGGCATACGCTATGAGGACGTAGCCACATACTTACCATACCGTCTCAGGAGGACTCTCCCTTTGGTGCTGGACAAGACGAGACCCCGACCCCTGGCACGCCCAAGGCAGACACCTCACAGACAGAGAAGCCTATTGTCCACGCCTTGCCTGGAAGTAAATCCCCTACGAACTCGAGGAGTTCGCACACTTCCAGTTTCTTGGCCAGAGAACAAGATGCCACTACTACATCACAGACAGCTCTCGGCCACGAGCAACCTGAATAGAGCAGAGAATCTTCGTCTTATGTTGAATAGTAATGTTGATTAGTGTTTCGGATACTTGTAAATGCTTATTTTGCTCTAATATGTACCGCGAAGGTGTCATCGGTTATTACAGATTGACTCCTCTATTTATGTTCAACCCTGTTTTTTGTGGCTAAACTTCGGTCTTGGAGTTTAAGAATTGAGGAGAAGCATAGGCGGGCGCCATGGGCGTTAGAGGATCAAACAATCACCTGACAAGCACCAATTATCTCGCCGAACGTCTTCTCTATCCTCCACACATGACATTTTTGCTTGTTGGCGACCTCTTGCCGTCCGTTAAATAGCATGTGATGCAAGCAGGTGATCGTCTTCAGAATGTCCCGACGGACCGCTCGAGGACATTGAGCATCTTTAGGCCGCCAACGAGAGTTCTTTCGCTACCGGTCGTCACTCGGTCGACACCAACTGACGCTTCGTTGAATACTAAACGACTCCTTCATGTCGGAGCTTGGGTAATCCTGGGATGAAACTTCGGGTATTCCGAGAGGGTTATATGTCTAGGTTGCAAAAATGTTGCAGCACACTCAACAATGTTCTCCAAGAAATTCGCTCTCCTCCTTCTCCTGGCACCTTTCGTCGCCTCTGCGCCTGCAGAAGTCATCGAAAAACGCCAGTCCCTTGATACAGGTACTCACTGTGGTCAGTCATCAACTTAGTCGTTGTAGATTCATATCCTCACTACACCTAATTTTCATTAGGCCAATGGGACACCGTTGTTGCCGGCCAATACACCCTCTACTTAGACCAATGGGGCAAGGATAATGCTTCTTCTGGACAGAGCTGTGCCACCCTTGTCTCTTTGAGCGGTACAAACCTCGTGTGGAAGAACCAGTGGACTTGGAGTGGAGGCAATGGCGTCAAGAGCTACACCAACATTAACCTCAACGCAAATCTGAACAAGCAGTTGTCCGCTGTCAATAGCATTCCTGTAAATGACCTGTACCAAGATCCTTGCTCTAAATTCACCCATCACCTTAGGCTGTCTGGAATTGGTCGCAAACGACTTCTGGTTCAATTGTCGCAAATGTGGCATTCGACCTATTCACTTCGTCGACCTCGGGTGGCAGCAACGCCAACGAAATTATGATTTGGCTTGCCAACTTCAATGCTGGACCAATCTCCTCTGTCTATAACTCAGATGGCACACCCAAAGCTGTCGCAACCAACATTTCACTCGCAGGTCACACCTGGTCAGTTCTTTAGCTTCTAAATTTTATATATCGAGGCGTGCTAAAGATATAACAGGAATCTCTACACTGGAAGCAACGGTGCCAACCAAGTCTACTCCTTCCTTCTTACAAGCGGCACAGTCACCAGCTTCAATGGCGACTTGAACACTTTCCTCAAAGTGAGTTCTGCAACCGAGGGGTAGTACGAAAAACTGACCAATCACCCATAGTACTTGACATCTGGCCATGGTTTGAGCACTTCGCAATATTTGACAACGGTTCAAGCTGGCAGCGAGGCGACTTCAGGCAGCGCAACTCTTTCTAGGTGAGTGAAACGCGAGTTGTTTTTTCCCAATGATACAGATATTGACTTGACTTTGCAGCTCTGCCTATAGCGTGTCCATTAACTAGATTCAGTTTATCTGAGGGCTTGTCATGTACGAGGAATACCCTGAAGAAATACATGTATATATATTTATCTCGCTATGGAAGAACAGGTTTGAAGGAAATAATCGTGTCGCCTGCGGCATTTGTTTGTGGCCGGCACTCATTCTGCAATTTGACAGCCTTCGTCTGGAATAAATTGAGGGAGGGTGAATGTTTACAGGGTAATGTCGATGTGCAATCCAACCTGTCGGTGGCCCGAAGATAAAACGAGGCTAGATAATCCTCTCGCCGTTCTTCCCATAAACGATGACCCCTTTTTGTGGGACCAAATATCAATGGGTGGAGTAGTAAAGTGGGCAACCAAGGTGTAGATTAGTGGATTAGTGGGCTCAATGTTTGGGCCCATCACCAATGGCGCACCAACAAACTCTCTGGAATGTGGATTTCGACAATGTCCCATTATCGGTTCTCGGTCTGTCGTCTTTACGTTCCTGTACTATTTGCCCTTTGCCGAGTGAATAACGGCGTCAGGAGTTAAATGTGGTAGGATATCCGTCGAGAGATTATCCTGGGAGACAAGTTCAGATTTAAAAAAAGAAGCGCGACTAGGGTAGTTCGGGTTTTGCAAGTCATCAGACAAAGATCATCCCAGTCGGTCCTCCAGTGCTTCAAGGCTCGTAAAGTTTCATTGGTCAAAATGGGCCATCTGTGGTTAGAGAACCCGGCCCGCCGGCGCGATTAAGTATTCGAATTCCAGAGGAATTAAGTTGGTCTTCTTTACTCTCTTGGCGCTCTATTTCTCCGACGAGGACCATAAGATGCCACCTCGTCCACGTCGAAAGTGGGCTGTTCCCTCATCATGAAATCCATTTTTCTGGCCGTCTTAGCCTCAATCTTACCCTCCCTCGCCGTGGCGCGGCCCTCGTCTTACGCAGTTTGGGCTGCCGATTCCGCGATTGCTAGGGGCCAAGGCAATGGGCTGGATTCATCTGGCAAAGCAAGTGTATCATACGAACATGGGGAGCTCCAGTGGGGTTTGAGACAGTTGTACGACGCGACTGGCAACCAGTCGTACTATAATTACATCCTAGCTGGGGCAAACAACATCGTATACGACAACGGGACTATTCATGGGGGATACACGTTCGTCCATAATTTCAGGATCCTCGTATAAGATTAACATCATGCAGCTTGACAGATTATTCTCTTGATCCTGTGAGGTATAAAATCGTCTTTTTGGTCTCTCAGTCTAGTGCTGATTATGTGCGAAGGACGGGACCAACATTCCTCTACTTGTGAGTTCTGCTACTTCTTCGCCTTCTCATGTGCCGATCAAGATACATAGGTACCAGAAGACAGGTCAGAGCAAGTGGAAGACCGCAGCAGATACGTTCCGGAAACAACTTCAGACCCATCCCAGGACGGCGGAGGGCCAATATTGGCACAAATTGCGCTATTTTAACCAAGGGTGGCTTGATGGAATATACATGGGCGATGTTTTCTATGCCCAATACACGAAGGACTTCCAAACGTCGAACGCTACCGCATGGGGTAGGGAATTTGGCTTCCTCTTTCTCTAGTGACGATCTACTCATACCAATGGCTTCCCAGCGGACATAACGAGCCAGTTCAATTTGATGTTCCAGAATTCCATCCAAGCCTCTGGCGATGCCAACAATATCGGCCTTCTTTACCATGGCTATGACTACTCCCACACTGCTACCTGGGCGTCTGCTGACCGTGGTCATTCCCCTGAAGTTTGGGACCGTGCGTTAGGGTGGTATGCAATGGCGCTCGTTGATGCTCTGGACATCATTCCTGGCTCACAGCCTGGTCATGCTACTCTACTCAATATTCTACGAACCCTTGCACCCAAGATTAGAGATGCTGCTGACCCTTCTTCTGGCGTCTGGTGGCTGGTTATGACCAAACCCGGCCGTTCGGGCAACTACTTCGAGAGCAGTGGATCAGCAATGTTTGTGTATGCGTTATTGAAGGGTGTAAGACTGGGTTATATCCCTGATACAGATGGGAGTATCGTAAAGGCCGCGCGGAAAGCATATGAGTATATGACTTCTCATTGGGTTGTGTCCAACAGCGATGGATCCATGGGTTGGACGAACACTGTCGAAGTACGTCCTCCATTCTTGCTACTCGTTACATGTCCAATCAACCTGTTACCTCCCAGGTCGGAAGTCTAAGTGGGAATGGCACATACGAGGTAAACTCCCATAAGTTGGAATCTCGTCGTGGGTAATTGACGCATTACCCCCTAGTATTATATTAGCGTCCCAACTATCCTGAATGATTTAAAGGGACTGGCCGCCTTCTTGCTTGCTAGTATCGAGTACGAGAAGCTGTAACTAGTTTCTCTTTCTCCAATCAACCGGGAGTTTCGCACCTATTATCACCAAGATAACTACTGCCGCCCCCTTCGGTACACGCACGCATGGGACCGCTCCTGAAATTTCGAGATGGGCTGTACCTGGAACTTCGAGATGTCTCTTTCCATGCGGCTGAGAGATTTTTTGCCAGTCATATTACTGAAACGAAACATTTATTCCCCGAAGTCTGCCATCAGAAGCACCAACCAAAAATAGGGACAATATAAATGCCCTTCCAATGAACTCTCATACGTTCTCCAGCAACTCCCACTCTGCAACAATATACGCGTTTGCTCCAGAGGCAGGATGGGTGCTTACTGGCTCCTGTTGTTTCTGAGTGTAGTGAATGTCCGGGCTGATTCTAACCTGACATCTCTTGTCAATCTCTTCATTGGGACTGCGTCTGGTGCTAATGGTGGGAGTGGAGGAAATTCTTTCCCTGGTGCGTTACTCATCTCAGTGTCTCAAGTCAGAACTAATTTACCTTGTTATTAGGTGCGGCTATTCCGCATGGTATGGCCAAAGTATGTTGCGGGTCTTGTGTTCCGTTCTTGGAGCATCTAACCATGGCCATAGGTTGGAATAGATGTTAGTACTGCACCTCGTCAAGCAGGCTACATCCATGATAATTCTTCTATCACTGGAATTTCCCTCATGCACGATGAAGGGACTGGAGGCAATACCAATGGCGGATATGGGATCTTTCCCCTCTTTCCGCTTATCAACTGCGATTTTACATCCTGTCCTGTAGGGTTGAGTGCAAGACAAGCCCTGCGTGCTGCTGGAACTGATGGTACGTACTATTGAAGCCTTGCGTGACTCGACAAGGAGCCTGACGCGTCCTTGCTTCAGCTGCGTCACCTGGGTATTTTACCTCGACGTTTGTCAATGGTATCAAGCTGGAAACGACATCCACTCGCCGAGCTGGCTTGATTCGATTCACTTTCCCCCAATCTGCAACCTCCAATCATGTCGTCGTGGATCTTTCCAACGACCTCCAGCGTTCCTTCCACGGTGGTATCATGAGCATCGATTCTAACGGACGCGTCCAGCTCCAAGGGACATTCCTCCAGGTATGTCCATCGTGCACTATATCTGTCAAACATCTCTGAATCGAAGACAGAGCTACGGCCTAGACAACTATACTGCCTTTGCCTGCTACGATTTTATCCAGCCTTCAACGCGTGGGCCCTCACCTATCTTGACATACGGGACATACAAATCCACATCTACGTCTTCACCCAACACCATCACAATCAGTCCTATCACCAACTCCTCTGCCGGCTCGCTTACATTCCCATTTACCTCATCCACAAATCCGACTCAGGCCGGTGCTTTGTTGCATTTCAACAACACTCTCACTGGAGGGGTTGTGACAGCACGGTTTGGCGTGTCGATGATAAGCTCTCAACAGGCTTGTGATAATGCGGAAAGTGAGATTGGAGATGAATGGAATTTTGATGGGATTAGAGAGGCCAGTAGGAGTCTGTGGGAAGGCGTGTTGGAGAGAGTTGCCTTGGATACTAACAAGGAGGATAGGACTGTGGTTGAGCTCTTGTATTCTTCTGTGAGTATTTGCGAGCAGTTGTTTTCTTCATTCCTGTGATGACGTGTTTTTCTGGGTAGCTCTACCGCGCAACGCTCGTACCAGCGAATCTGACTGGAGAGAACCCCTACTGGGTATCCGACGACCCATTTTTTGATGCGCTCTTTTGGTAAGGTTAGACCGAGGGAAGACTCCACCTCATCTGATTCGTCGCTCCTTTCTAGTTCCTGGGACACATTCCGCACCGTCCATCCCCTCCTTTCATTGATTGCCCCTCGTGAATGGGCTGATATTGTCAGGTCATACATTGACGGCTGGAGACACACAGGTCACAAACACGCCACTCCCCCCTCTCACTCTTGTAGTTGACTGACATTTCTACGCGCAGGCTTCATCCCCGAATGCCGGGCAAATACGAAAAAGTCTGTTCTTGTTGTGGTTCTTTCTGGCTAGCTAATATTCACATGTTTTCCTCCGTAGCGGCTTTGTGCAAGGTGGCTCGGACGGAATGCCCATTCTCGGAGATTTCGCAGTCAAGTATCACGAGTTTGCTGAGGAATTGGCTGTGCCCACGGATGATTTATACCAAGCTCTTGTTGACACGGCAGAGAATACGGTTCGTGTCTCTCGCCGCCCTCTTGACTTTCTGAGACTAACTTTTGTTGGTTTCAGCCTCCAGACTGGTTAAGAGGTACGTCACGCCTCGGAGAGTTGAAGCACTAGGCTCAGCGAGTTACAGTGGGAAGGGAAAACACGGGTTGGAAAACCTTTGGGTATATCCCGACGGACTGGGACGATCCCTCTGGTTCCACGGGTTTACCAACACGTGAAGCTTCACGGGCTTTCGAGGTATAGTCCACCTGAATTTGTTCTTTCAGAGCTACTTTGACACACATCCCTTTCTAGTACGCCGTCGGCGATTTCGGTGTCCGCCAGGCAGCACTTGCGCTGAACAAATCACCAGATGATGCAGAGAAATATACAAACCGCTCGATGAACTTTGTCAACATGTGGGATTCTAGCCTTGTGGATGATGGTTTCCAAGGATTCGCGCAGAGAAGATTCCCCGTATGCTCTCTCTCATTTTTTTTGCCCCGAATATGCCGAACCTGATTGGATGTATGTGATAGAATGGATCTTTTGCGTTCAGCCCTCCCAACGCCTGTTCGCCTATCGACCCAGTCCCGCATTCATGTGCCAGGGGAACGGATAATGACGTAGGATTCTATGAATGTACGTAACGCAGAGCGATTATATCACTCTTCCAGTCCTCTCATGGTGTTGTGTTGTCTAGCGTCCTCTTGGGAAATGAGCCTTTTCGCGCCACATTCGATGTCAACCATAGTCAGACTCATGGGCGGGGATGATACGTTTGTTCAACGGGTGTAAGTTTTACTTTGGCACCCAACCCACGAGATCTGTGTTGAGTGACAATTTAGTGACCATTACTTCTCGAGGGGTTACTTCCAAGCAGGCAACGAACCGTCCTTTGCAGTTCCTTGGGCATACCACTACGCTAATAGACCTGATCTCACCGCACGGAGAGTGCGAGACGTGGTTTACGGAAACTTTGGTACTGGAATCGGAGGGTTCGTTTCTCCTTTATATACCCCTGGTATGTACCTCCCAATTCACTGAACTGAATAAACAGAATCCCGGGGAACGATGACTCTGGTGCAATGGCCGCTCTTCTCACATTCCACCTCCTTGGTCTCTATCCCGTTCCATCAAGCACACAACTACTTGTTGGATCACCTTTCCTGTCCTCCTACAGTATCAAGACCTCTGTCACACCAACGAAATCATTCGCTACAACTGTCCGTGTTGCTGGTTTCGATTCCGGGACTTTGGTACAAGATCCGGCGAACAACACAAGATTATATGTACAAGGCGTGATTATCGATGGAAATCTATGGAAGAGTCGCTGTTGGATAGACTTTTGGGCACTCCTGAATAGCACGGAAGTCGTTATTCAAGTTGGCAGTGATCCTGGTGTGGACGTTGGGTGCGGCACTGACAAGGATGCTTTACCGGTGAGCTTGGAGACTGGTGGATTTGGGTCACCTGTTCCAGATGGGGTTAATCCCCCGAGTGGCTAGCTAGTGGCAGATATGGCATATCATGTATACAGTAAATATATAAAGCACTATCCATAACTAGTCGTACTTGTACAGTGTCGGTATCAAGAAACCTCCGAGTCCCGTATTATTGCTTATTTATTGAGCTGTGCTTGAATTGCCTCAAGTTCCTCCCGGGTCTACAAGAGGTGAGCGCATGAGTAATGGAAACAACTAATTCAAGACCTCCCAGTACACACCTTGGCAGGGGGCAAGTTCTTCAACATCTCCTCATTCGGTTTGACCGGACCAGGCGTATTCGTAAACGCGCCAAGTGGGTTCTGGCCGCTCCTCAGCCCACCAGTTTCCTCGCTAGGTTTCTGCAAGTCTGCTGGGTCGTTGGATTTCTGACAAGAACAACATGAGCACCGTCACATGGAGACAGTTACAACTAAATGAACGTACAGCTGGATGCGGGAGGATATTGAACCTCTGTTCCTCATTGCCTTGTTGAGAGGGGGCAGTGGAACCACTACCTGGTTGATTTGATCCAGCATTGCTGGTAGGAAGTTTATCCTTGATGTTCTGGATGATGTTGGCCATTGGGAGATGGGATTTGGAATACACCATTGGATGTGTAGGTTTATATAGGCGGGGGGTGGTCAGACTGCGGTGACGTAGAGAGGTGGCTGTGTAATGAGTGGAATATGAGATGCTCATGCGGCCTGTGCAGCCGTGCAAGTACTTGGTCACCAGCCGGATGCTTAGCCGAGCATGGCACAGATATGGGTGATATATGTCATACATATCCTTACAAAGTATTGATGAAATGGAGAGAAATCAAACCAGGAACCCCATAAGACCCAACACATTTGAATCAGCTTCATTGACTTAGCATCTATGGGGATGTCAGAAGCTTGCTTGTTTCTTCATGCCGAATGGAAGAAGCATACACGTCGGAATTCTGGAGTTTGCGCAGTCAGCATATATATGTATATATATGAGGGTTGGCATTTCAAAGGCGTACCGTTAAAGTCGACAACACCATTCCCATCCTCATCGGCCTCCTTTATCATCATCTTGAGCTCTTCGTCCGTCAGTTTCGTTCCAAGTTTCTTCATGACACTCTTCAACTCTTCATAGTTGATTGACCCATTCCCATCCTTGTCAAACACCCGAAAAGTATCTCGGATCTCGTCTTCGTTGTCGTCGACCTTGCCAGTTCTCGAGATTTTGGATCGGGCCGACATGAGGCACAGAAATTCGTTAAAATCAATGTTTCCATCCTTATTCGTGTCGATGTCTTCCATGATGAGCTTGAGCTCTGCCTCTGTCGGTGTCTGGCCAAGATCGCGCATGACGTCGGTCAGTTCTTGAGGGGATATGGCGCCGTTTCCATCTACACCGTACGAGGGTCTGTGAGCCGAAGATGCGAGAGAAAATACGGCGACATACCCTTGTCAAATAGCTGGAAAGAATCCCTGTACGCTGCAGCTCTGACCTGAGCCTGTGGACACAAGGTTGTCTACTGTGAAAGGACAAACCAGAGATGCGTTCTGCAATATCTTTAGTGAGCGGCATGTGGAAGATATGTTGGATGCGTACCCTCTGGCTTCGGAATGGGAAGAAAGGATCAGTGTCTCGGACGGCAAGGCCGGGATTGGAAGGACATACAAGGTGAATATGCATGATGCTATGTGCTTAATCGGTGAGATTCGGCGCCGGGCACGTAATGGAGGCAAGTGGAGAGTCAGAGAGACTGCTGGAGACAGCCAACTGTTTAACTTTAGCCAGCGTTAAATAGACCACTACACCACTATCCGCAGCTCCCACGCCCGCTGACCACGGACACCTCCAACTAGCTCACCCTGACTCGCCAGAACACCTACCATAGTGCTTCTTCGCTGCGGAAGATTGAGGAAATAAAGTCTCCGCAAACAACTGGATGTTGTAGAGGCCCCTATGTTTATTTTGTCCAAAAGTGGTATCGCTAGTGCCACGTTTATTGCAAATTGGGCGGCTAACAATTCCGATAAATCACCACCAGAAATCTCAAAAATTACTCGCAAATATCTACTCTGACTACAGCTACAGATCTTCATTTTTATCCAGAGCTATTACTTCTTGATTGTACTCGAACTGATTCAAGTGGCTGCTGACACACTGAATGGAAGGGAAGAAGCTGTTGAACCTTATTGGGATTGTAGTGTTGTAGGGCACCAATCGGCGAGAGAAAACCTATAAAACACCACATAAACCATATGAAAACACCAGTCGTGTTGATGTTTTGTGCTGATTGCAGTGAAGCAGGATTTATGAGCATTTGACAGCTGATTGCGGGAACATATCACTATAAATATGAGGTGGTTGTCGACACCCCATTTCTTTTATCCCCCAACGGCGCTCATGACAACGGCCCCACTGCATGAGCTTGACGAGGCACACATTGGTTCTGTGGGTCAGGCCACCAGTATTGGCCGATTGGGCCAAGCGAAAAGCGCCCGAATAACTATTGGGGCGTCTACTTAGTACCAGTTGAACAGGCTGAATGGATGTTGACCCATAAAAGGGCGATGCGGAGATAGCCGAGGACGCCGATACCCTGCGACCTGATTGACCCCCATAAGTCAATAAATAGCTTGATACCTCCCATTCACAACAGCTCTACCCTACTTCCGTTCCACATCTACAATGGCCGACCAACTGGTATGTCTCCCAATTCTCTTCATCTCACCACAACGTACTCACCAACGCGCCCTAGTCTGAAGGTAATGCCTTAATTCCAATCCCATCTGGAGCAGATGCGGTGCAGGGAATATCGGAATGCTGACGCGATGATTCTCGTTTTATTCTTTGCTCTTGCACTGCGGTCGCGTAACAGAACAGATCTCTGGTATGTCATCCGTCATCGATCGTTACGACAAACCCCTAATTCACTCGCTTTTGGCAATTCAGAGTTCAAGGAGGCCTTTTCCCTCTTCGATAAGGGTAAGCGTCTGTGCCGACCTCGCTCACATTATTGCAACTCATCACTCTCTTTCTGCACAGATGGTGATGGTACCATCACAACCAAAGAACTCGGCACTGTCATGCGTTCTCTTGGTCAAAACCCCACAGAAGCCGAGCTTCAAGACATGATCAATGAAGTCGATGCGGACGGCAACGGTACCATCGATTTCCCAGAATTCCTAACCATGATGGCGCGCAAGATGCGGGATACTGATAGCGAGGAGGAGATCAAAGAGGCCTTCAAGGTCTTTGACAAGGATGGTAATGGGTACATCAGTGCTGCCGAGTTGAGGCATGTCATGACAAACTTGGGTTCGTTCTCTTCCCTTCCCCTTGCAGTCATAGAGACAGCTTGAACGGTATAACCAACTAATTGGACGGTCTGTAGGTGAGAAATTGACAGATAATGAGGTTGATGAGATGATACGCGAGGCCGACGTTGACGGCGATGGCCAAATCAACTATGAAGGTTTGTTTTCTTCCTTTCACTCGCACCCCAAGACAGATGACCCTGACCCTATCTAATCTAATGCGGCTCATGAATAGAGTTTGTCAAGGTACGTACATCATTCTTCGCATAGACCTTCCACATTATTGATTCGCGGTTAATAGATGATGTTATCGAAGTAATTGATTACGACAGGTTGAATTCGATCCTCTGTAAATTAATGACCCACAATTACTTTCGCTCTTTGTACTTTGTATGTGCAACAAGCGACCGACTATCAAGTCCGGATCTTGGATGATCGATATCGATGATCCGGTACATTCATTGCATAACTGGACCTAAAAGTCAAGGCCGGTACCCCATCTGTTCTAATACTCTAGTCGTCAGAAAATACGGCTCAGAAAATACGAGCATTAACCTCCATATTAACCATCTCCTGAAGTCAAGATTGAACGGGTATATCGTTTGGGGCAACCTCTAACGATTCTGAGAGTCCGTGAACAATCTCAGGAGTGTAAATCAAGATGTGAAGACAGCTTGTACAAATCCACCCAACCTCAACATTAATCATCATAAGTATCGTCATCAGAACCTCCGCGTCTTAGCAGTAGTCAGCTTGTTTGTAGTGGTATCGAAATCGAGAATCCATCATCATCGTCATCAGAACCGTTGCGTCACAACGTGACATGTAACTTCATTTCTCTGCCTTCCAACCATCTGAGAATACATAACTTGGAATTCAAACCGATTCCCGAACACCTTTTGGTAATAAGGACATTGAACATAAAAAAAATTCCCACTAGCTGATTCGAACAACTGATCTTCTCATTCGGCCACGAATCGTGTAGTACGAGTGAGACGCCTTACCACTGGGCCAAGCGGGATTTGTCAAAGCAGTCGGCCTGTAAGATGGCTCACGTCAGGGACCGTGACATAGACAAAAAGTGATGTGTCCATCCTCATCTGCATTGAACCCTTTACTCACACAACACGATACGATGCATTAGGGGTAATATCAATGTTGTACATTTCAGTACTTCACTCGTCCCTCCGCTCCCTGCCAGGCACAGAAGGCCTTTCGGGGCTTTCGCCCACCGTGCTCCTTTCTTCTTACCATCGTAACACTAGTACGGTTTACACTTCAACAAACAAGAGGTATCTTACCTTGATTTCAAGTTGTCAACATGAGAATCAACATTGACCCACGACCAAGAGGCTCACCTCCAATGATCTCCTTTAACGCTATGACCCGTCCCAGAACAGACTGTCCAGCCCATTTTTTTTAATACCGAGGATGAGGAATCTCGCTCGGACTAACGCAATCGACTTAGGCCGCATTGGAATAGTCGAAATCCGTTGCGGGAAAATCCTCGGGTTGACATGAATTTATCACCAGCCCCACTCATCGAAATAACTAGTAAGCAGGAAAAGCGCTGGGATGAGCGATATCCCTCTTTTTTTTTTTGGAAGATTGTTATCCTGCCTCGTAGGTGAAACCTACTATAAAACCAAATAAGGTCAAGTATTGTGTATTTTATTTGCTTTCGCAATCTGTGGTACGTGCTGAAGAGAGTGCGGAGGCAGTTCAATAAAATAGATAAGCGACTGCATTCGTCACTCCAGGGGCTTCGATGTCGTCGACCAATACAAAAATTGCAAAGGGACCTTACCGAGTAGCAACGTGAGTTGAGAGAATGGAGACCGGACCCTATGTACTGAGAGGGGGGATAGTTGGATATTTTGTCAAGAGATACGAGGAGAGCTTGTGAGATTATTGAATCTTACGGGAGTATGTATCAGATGACGGAACTGCATGCTGTGGGTCCTGCACAAAGTATTATTTTGGCGTGAAGAGTCAGGTACGGATGTGTTATGCATATATGTGTTATGTGTTATGTGTCATGTGTCGGAGGATGGAAGTGGGATATTTCGTCGGCGGGGATTGCCTGGCAGTGGACTCCGTTCTAGGGAGAATGAATCCGGCGGACTTCTTGAGTAGCCGGTTCACGGTCCCTTCTCAAATTGCCACCCCGCCCGAGTCAACTTCTAGAGCGAAGTTCGCTACCAAAGTTGACTTGGGCAAAGTGGCGACTCTCGTTGCACTTCAAATTGGTTTCCATCGTTTCCTATCCGAAAACAGACCTCATTGAATATTCGATATCGGTCAATGGTACAAAAAGTAGTGTCCGACCCCCGCTTTTAAGAATGTCCATCGAGTATTCATTACCCTCAAGATCAAGCTAACTCCCTGGGTTGGTCATTCGCGGGGCGAGCAGTCGAGCCCACACAAAATATCACCCATTTCGAAATGGGTATATGCGTGAGTCTCCGAGTGAAAAAGAGGTCTGGTCTATCAACTCGTAAGCGCAGTGGAGTGACCTGAACGCCGCATCAGGTTTGAGGCCTGTGCCTTGAATATTGCTTGAGAATCAAGACACTCATGAAGGCTGTGTATATGTGAGCCAGCGCTATGGTGCGCGCCCCGCAAAATTTGCGCGCAGACCGGATAGGAGGCCCCTCAGCGTTATGCGTATATCTGTCAAACCAATTCTACCCCCGTAGCCGTTCAGAAACCTCTCCCAATAGCCACGTATCCACGGTTGTTAGGCTAATTCAAGCGGAAAATTGCGCCCAAGACACATACCGATACCTTACGGCTCGCATTCCTGTAAATACATGCCATTACTCCTACCCTGTGTTCTAGAATGTGTATCTGAAAGGTCAAAATCAGATTGTGGGCGGGCAAATTTAATACTCGAGCTAGGTAGCAATCAAATCTGCCGGTGTGGGTTTATAGAGCCGTCGCAAGAAATTCGAGGCCGGATACTTCAAACGAGTTACGAAACGTCAGATAGTGGAGTTTATCACAGGATCAAAGGATCAAGCTGATTGACATGGTGGCAACTGTCAGTGCCAATAATATAATTCTTGGATAATCGCCTTACTTCAGTGGATATAACGTACCCTTGTCTCAAAACATGTAACATATAATAGCCCATGTCTCCCCTCCCAAGTTCACTACCAGTAGGGCAAGGACAAGAAGATAGTACGAAAAGGCTTTTTGCACACCTCGTAACATCTCTTACGCTGGCCGCGTTGGTAAGTAAAGTAATGTGTTTGATCAACTGAACCTCAATGAAGATTTCGTTCCTCTATAGATCGAGTTGTTGTTGTATGGTAGGAACCTCCCTCATGAATCCACGCGTTAAGCTTGCTGAAGGAATTGTCAGGCGTGCACCTTGTACTATTCTTTGTCTGTATCCACATCGTACTGCTGAAAAAACAGTCAACGCCAAACCTGATCCTCGGAGCCATTGTTCTGTTATTTGCATCATGCACCGCTGACATCGCTCTCACTTTGGAATCAATGGTGAAAAAACTATCACCAGCTATAGAGCAAATGGACATCGCTGCCCTGAC
>QFDT01008230.1:0-65163 GCA_003315915.1 Macrolepiota dolichaula | reverse complement strand
TAGAAGCCGTACGTCAGAAAGTTGTGATCCGGTGAGAGAGGTCACATACCGAGAATGCCGATCGAAGGGAGCCATTTGTCTTGCTGTTTGCACTCCAGCTTGAATGCCCCAGAGACCGTCAATTTTCCGTCAAACAAGGTAGCAGGCTTATCTATCGCAACCAGGAAAGAGACCGAGGATGTGCTCAGGACACCAATAATATCCAGGGTTGGGATCCCGACGGCGTCGCCAATGTACTTCATCTTGTCCTGGAAGACAAAGCGGCATGCAATGGCGAGCGACGGTGAGCCTGTCCCCTCCATCACTGGAATCTTCGTGAGCAGCGGGTCGAGGGCACCGACATCAAGCTTGTAATTGAAGACAACAACGGAGAGATGTTCGAGTGCGATTTGGGATCCGATGATGTGTCCGATGGCAGGGATATCTTCGATCAAGTTCTTGTCCTTCGACCCGATTCCGAAGCCAAACGAATACGCCCATACGTTGGACTTGCTAACGGCGAAGCGAAGGTGGGAGAAGCAAAGCCAGTCGAGCACAGCGTCAAATGAGAATGAAGATAACTCCGTGCTGTGGAAAAGCCTGACTTCAAGTTTCGTGATGTAGATGTCGAGGATCTTCTCGAATACAGGAAGATCGACGTGGCCAAGAACGTCATCCCGCAAGTTGATGCCGGACATGTTGGATAAGACGTCGAGAACTGACAGCTCTCCCTCGTATCTTGCCGCCGCGGACCATTTAGCACTTCCGGAATTATCGGCGGGAACGACGCTTCCTGCACCACTCAACCCTGGTGGAGGGGCTGTTGGCCCATCGTATGCAAGGGTGAAGGTAAGGAAGTCCAAATCCTTGTTGAGTTGTAGCATGGCATCGAATTCAACCTTGTTTCCTTCTTTGGTGTGTGAAACGAAGAGGGTAATACGCTGGAGGGAAATCTCTTGCCACAGCGGGAGGGGTCTCGTCGAGCTAGCGCAGATAATGATCTCTGTCATGGAGAACTTGCCGCTAACAATCTCAAGGGTAAGCGAAGCGCGCTCAATACCAATTCCGGCCAGGAACGTGAGGCTGGGCGGTAAATTGACCCAGTCGGTACCTGGGAAGATTCGGTGAAACAATTTCTAGACCATGTGGAAAGATACTTACCAGGTAAATAGTGGGCTAGCATGTCTTTTATCGTCAGCGGGTTTTGTCCGGCATCGAAAATCATTGATATGATGCTGTCTTTGGCAGAAGAAATGATGAGTTGTGCTGAACAAACAACGCTTGAGATGATGAGCTGAGCGCTGAACGCGACATAGACACCGCGATTTTTCTGTTTCAATCCTTGAAAAAAGTGTCCTACTCGATATGTAAGGCCGTACCTTGTCAAATGGATTGGCAATGCTGACGACTAACTCCGGCTGGTCTATTTCAAGGGCATCTGAAGAAACCCATGAGCAGAGTAATGAACGTTAGAAAATAAAAATCATACCGAATACATCGATCTTGCGTCTGATGCTCATGGTAATTTGGATTCTGGATACCGACCACTTCCCACTAATTCTCGTTGCTTGAACAATAAAGTCATCCACCACCGTCTCCTCCAGAACCGAAGTCAAAGACTCAGGAAGAATATCAGCGAGGTCGCCCAACAACTGCAGAAGGATTTTGCCCAATGGGATCGCCCGTTGTCTGGTACCGACTTGGAAGTAGATCTGGTCAGGGGTATTGACGTCGCCAGAATGATTGTACGCAATGAACACCTCGACGTCGATGTCAGCAATTTTGACGAGACCATGACCGTTCAGCACGAACAGCTTCGAATCCTTCGACGAGAGATTTCCTGCTTCGATGGTGACAGAGAGTTGTGTAACCTCAAAGATGTTCTCCGCCAGTGTCCAATCATCGAGAAGGACAGTGAACCTGAAATATTCTGGAATGACCCTTGAGGTCCATCCAACGACGACTTGCGAGATGCCGAGAGAATTGGTCAGATTGGAAAGACCGGGGAATGTTTGGGAGAAGTCGAGAGCCTGGGAAAGACCAACGACATCGAGTATATGACCGATAGAAAGCTTGTCATGGAGTCCAGGTAGAATCGCCAACTCATACAAATTGAATCTCTGCGGGGTGAACTGGACAGTAAATTGAACGGGGAGATTAATATCCCTGCCGGTTGACGTATGGACTACACCACTGAGTCGAAGGAGAACCTGGAAAATGTCTCAGAAAATAAGAGGCCCTGATACGAGCGGATATACCTTTCGATCATCGGGAGAATAAGCGTCGTCAACCATGACTTGCAAAGCTGTGAGATTGATGGAGAAGGGCAGATCGAATGGCTTCCAAGCGGGTATATCCGTCAGCTTGAGTTCAGCAAACAATTGTTTGACGATGAGTTTTGAGGATATCTTATGAAGGGTGAACCCGGCGTTGTCAAGCGCGGCATCAACTTTGAGCTCCTTCAAGAGATATTCGAGTCCTTACGAAGAATCAGTACAAAGACCCCCATAACAAGAAACATAGCAAAGACCTGGAAGGACGAGCCACTCAAACATGAGCTCATATTTGGCATCAGTGCCAAAGATACGAGCCAAATCAGCAAGCGACATCTTGTAGTTTTCGGTGTTGTATTCCTTATCCGCAAAACGAATGGTATAGCTGGTGGGTTGCTCGGAAACAAGGACCATGTGACACACGACCTACGGGAACATGAGATCAGGGTGAGGCACTTGAAAACTAGACAGACATTGTATGTCTTTGTGGGGGTCACGAACTCGCCACGGAACTGAGCGGAGGTAATACCAGTGGCATAGTGCGGCCAGACTACCAGAATAGACATTGATCCGTCCCAATTCATGTAGTATGGGACCGAATACGCTTTCTTGTCGAATGGGATTCTCCAGACCGGGGTGTGCGATCGAGCCGGAAGGTCAAAAGATAATGAATATATACCCTGTCGTCCCATAAAACCAAGCCTATAGGATATTTATCAGCGAAGAGTAAGAAAACACCCAGATATGAACACACTGAGGAGGGTCGATAACGTTTGCTTTGACATTTTCAGGCTTGATTCGCCAGTGGACGGGACTATTTTCGGCATCGAGGTACATCGGTGAGTCGAGATAGTCGGAAGGAATTGCAGCAAGAAGCTGCTCGGAGCGCTGAACCCCCATGAACAGAGCAATGAAGGCGCCAAATTTAAGACCATCCAAAGTAACAAGCTCCCGCTTGAGCCCCTGCGAGTCCAGATTAGTGATCTCGTTCGCAGAGACAAGGAACTGAAGGAGGTCATCGAAACCCGTGATGGTCTTCGTGTTATATGGCTAGGTGACCAATCATGTTAACGAAGTAAATACAGGGCGCAATTGCTGGACGTACCTGGTGTAGCTGAAGTTGTTCATGTGATAAGGGGGATGACGTGCCGACCAACTTTGCGGATATAGTGTTAGCGGTAGGTGAAGCTCGGGGAAGTACAGGTATGGGAATTAGGCTAGGAGTGGGTTCGGGTGCGTTGGTTGTAGTTGACGCGTCGATGACAGCGAGATTTGTGAAAGGGCTTGCAGTGACAACGCCGGCGCCCGAACTTGCAAGTAAACCTGATGTCGATGTTGTTGCCCCGCCCGTCCTTCCTGTGATTCCAGGACCCGTACTGAGTCCTCCTGATGTTGATGGGCCACCTCCAGAGCCGGTACCCGTCTTGAGCTTCTTGGTGACAGGTTCAAATGACATTTCTGACGTATCCTTGAGAACCTTGTCGAGTGTTTCGTTTTCTCTGCGCATCTGGAATGGATAGGAGCTACGGAAATCTCGTCCCACATGTGAGATCCAAACCGCATCATCCTTGTCGGTGTCGTAGACTCCAACGGCACACGAATGAGCCCCACGCGGAAGGAGATTGATCTCGACGTGTTTTACGACTGTTTCGGGATCCGTGAGGAATAGTTGTGCAATCCTCTGCGTGACGGAGGGTGACATAACATTTGTGAGATAGATCGTGATATCCTCCTTGCGTTCCTGGGCTGCAGCAATGATACCGGTCATGGTGACGACATGGGGATTGGGATGCTTGTCAAGTGCCCCAGATATCTGCATAATGAGCGGCGCTTTTAAGAACGGTAAATGTATATTTAATGTATATGTACTTACGACATACTTCTTGGCGCGGATTCTGTGCGAATACTATTCAGTCCCCTTCGGTACAAGAAACATCCTGAGGACAGACTCACTTTGAGAAGAAATATATGGCCGACCTTTCATACGTATTGAACCTCGTCGCATAGTCGGGGGGCTCTTCGGCTATCCGGTCTGTAGCTCCGGTGATGGACCAATAATTGTTGGCACCACTTCCATGGTGCATGACCTGATTTTATTGGGGGTAAGATCGACCAAACAAAATTATAAATACTAATCCCACCTTCATCATCGTGTATTCAAGTGGCTTTCTGCCGTTGGCCTCATATTTGTCATCAAAAATACTAGCTTCTGCATCGCCCAAGAGTAGTATGCTGGTAGTGGCATCCTTGGCAACGAATGCAATGCTGGATTTGTTCTTGACCGACGTTTCCTGCATCATATCCCTTTCAGTCTGACTCAACCTGACGAACCCGGCGAGCGCTGAGCTTTTCAGCTCCGTTTTCGCGCGTTCCCTAAAACCCAAGACTTAGTGCGAACTATGTTTCTCATCGCAGAAACAAAAGCCTACAGCTCCAGGAATTTCCACTCCGTCATTTTGACTGAATTCGCTTGCCCCAACTTCTTCAGTAGCCTATCATCGTCGAGGATGTTCTCTATCGGGCCCAGAAACTCGATTTCGAATTGCCCCTTCTTCATCACACCACCGCCAGCGGACGTCGCGCCCCTCATCGCAAATTTCGTGTCCCTTCCCTTCACCTTCGAAACAAGATCCGCATTGAAGACGAGATCGGGAGAGACTTTCTTATTATACTCCCTAAGGTATTGATCGAACCAGCCATTCTCTTGGATTTTGATCCTCGGGTTCTTCGCATTGTGATATGTCGAGACGTCCTTGAGACTGTATATCCGAGCGTCAGAAGTGAGATTAGGGTGATTAAATCGGCACGAACCCATTATACCAGATACTTGCGATCGGCTTTTTCCCAGCCTTAATGAGCTCGTCACCTTTAATCCATACGTTATACATGTCGGTCGCTTGGCCTGGTGGCTTGTCCCCAAAAATTCTATGAGATTACGGATCAATGCGAGTACAAGAAATATAGATCGTGTTTATGCGATGAACGTACAAGGATGCCATCAACACATCGATACCTGCGATTCCGAGTCGTGAAAAAAAGACCTATACTTTAGCGAAGGTCAAGTACACACCAAGTTTGTGGTCATCGTCGTCGTGAGTCAGGACCAACGTGTCAATATTCTTCATGACATTAGGCGGGAGAGGTGTGCCGGGTGGCCCAGGCAACAGGGAACCCGAACGGCGGTTTAACGAGAAGAATAGGTTGAACCGCGCATACCCCTGTTGAACATGATATGTGTACATTGGCCTAGTTTTTCCGGGGCCTCCATCGATCAGCATGTAGTTCTAGCGGGCGAGGACGGGTGAGAGGCCTATAAAAATGCTTGTGAAGGATCATAGGTACGTACTGTCTCAGTCCCATTGTTGTATTCGAGGATGAGAGCGTCGCCATAGCTGGCTTGGATCTTTGGTGCACATAACGATTCAGGACTTGGTTCGAAGAAAGAACAAAGAAGGGGACTTACAACATGAAGCAAGGCACCTTTCGCCATGGCTTAACGAAACCAACCTCTGTACGAGGTTTCCGAAGAGAGACGCAGACATGATGTATTTATACTGAAAAAGAAAAGGCCGGCTCAATCGTAAAGTCGCCCTATCAGCTAGAGAGATAGGCCTCGTGAGTGGATATTGACCGCTTCTCCTGCCACGTTCCAGGGGCCTTGCCCTTGTCTTGGGAAGGAACCACCGCCACTCGCCACTGGTGCCGACAGAATACTCGTTCAAGCTGTCAGACCCCCAAGGGTAATCCCATAATCGATAAGATAAAACCCATCTTAACGCCATATTCGCTACGCATGCTATGTGGATCATATCGTGAATTCAGTCTCTAAGAACGTCTGGAAGAATGTGGCCTACCTTCGATGCCGAAATAACAGAACTAGTCCCACAAATGATACCGCTGGCCTACATCGGTGGCGTGGTTAACAAAAAGAGAACTAGACGCTTGGTCACAAGCCAGCAGTCACAGGATCAACGTTCGGCCATATGAAGTTAGTCAGTAACACTTAGCCTACCTACACCTCCCTTCCATCATATCAGCGAATTTGGATGTATCCTAGGAGAACAGGTGCGTTGTCATTCCATTGAGAAAGAATGAAGGATCGGTCTAGTTCCCGCACTAGCCACACATCATCCGAAATTCCACGACAGCAAAAATGACTGCTTCCTTCTTTGATGATGGATATCTACCTCTCCAGTCTTCCAAATATCTTATCTTGTGGCTATATCATTATCATCAGGGCCAGAACCAGCCTCCGCCCCCAGGCCGCCTGATATATGTTTCCGCATTAGATGAGATTTTAGAATAGCCTCAAGTGCTTCTCGAAGCGCAGTCTTCGCGATTCCATTCTTGCAGACGGGAGCATTGGAGACATAATCTATATCTCATAATCGGTTAGCGAAGTGGCAACGTAAATTAGGTCACCTCCACGCTAAACGTTGAACAGCGATGAGTGAGAACAAGCCATATCTGCATACTTATGTAGATATGTATTTTCATACAAAAAACAATTGTTTGTATCCAAGACTATGAATCAACATATCGAAACATTGGAATTCAGTATGCAATTAGGTGAGAGGTCACTATTATGCTTCCGTCACACGCACCCAGAATTCACCAGTGGACGTTCGAATGTTGAAAAGAGTCCGAGCAACCACCGTTAGTCCTGGAGCGCGGAATTAGACTCAGGTTATATGATGATATCAAGAGGGTTGGTAGCATGAAATACCACAGAGGATTGGGCCGCCGGGAAGAGCGAGGTGACCAACCCTGGCTGCCTTCATTGCAAACCATGAGTGGAGGAGCGTTGCAACCATTTCGCGATTGGCTTTCAACAAAGGAATATCGAGAGAAATTTATTGTTTGGATATGTTAGATGTAGGAGAGAGAAGTGGAGACTTGGGCCGGCTGCGACGTATTGGCCCAGCGGCTTCAAAATATGAGCCTTCTCAGCACGCGATGTCTTAGGATGTAATCAGCAATGTAGGGAGAGAGCCTCAGCAGTCAGCGTTTCAACTTTGACGAAGAGGCACAGTCCTCATCGACATCACTGCCAGTTTTGATCAATTGATTGCCTAAGCGCTCCAGATCAGCACCACGTGACCGTGTAATACCGTGGGCAAAGACGGACGCGCGAGTCCGATGATCTTCATATCAACTCTCAGTATTATAAACGATGTGTGTACAGCTCTCATCATCCAACGTTTCAACAGATTTCCCTTCCACCTGCGACCGCACTGCGTAGTAAACCTGAAGATTAATTATCAGTGAGGGACATACAGTACACGAAATATACTGACTGTTTTAGCCTTGGTGTTACCGTACACCATGACCAAGTTACATCTGAAATTGTTTACTCCACTGATACCGGGACCGTACGTATTATGATATCATACATCCATATACTCGCTTGAATTGTTGGTCGCAATCTTTTTGAGTAGTATCTCGAGGTCGCTCGTATCATCCCAGACGTTGAAGTCCTATGTGAGGGGTTTAAAATCAGGATGTAGTATGGTCAGATATGAACATGTCAGTTAGCCATTTGAAGATGTCGGCTTAGACGTTCTCCAGGTCACTCATGTGCGGGCGAAATATTTGAAAGATAGACTTAGTCCCTGAGTGCGTTCTCGAGCGTTGGCCCAAGAACCCTAAATGTTCTAATTTAATTGGGGTCCTCGATTATGGGGTTTCAAGGCTATGCAGATGAATCTCCACAGTCACGACAGAATGGAGATTATCTCGAAGGGCTTCTAATCAGTCTGTCAGACTAATCAATAGTGCGCGCATGGGCACCCCATGATCACCGTCGTCACTAGTTTTTCAATAGGATAGTCGAAGCTAAAGTTTCTTGTGATGAACTCTATTGGAAGATAACAGCTGTCCCGGCTTGCATGCCAGGTTGCAAGTAGGACATAGTTGGACCAAGTACTTGATTAGACAGGCTCATGTGTGTTGTGCACAAACAGAGTTACAAAAACAATGTCCCGAGTCGGCGTTCGGTTGGAAAGTGCTGCACGGCGCCGTAAGAGTCCACGAAAATTATCCTTAATCACCGCGGCAGAATAACAAATGTTACCCTCCCTACCACTGCAACGATGGCACACACATGGGTGTAGCTTCAGTTGTGAGTGCTGTAAACACCCGCACCACCAAGTTGTGCGGGGAACAGAACCAATCTGACACTGGTAATGATTTAAGTTGTCGTTCGCGGTGCTCATAAATGACCAGAGGTCGATCCTGATCGAATTCTCCGAATTGTGACTTCCAAAGTCCAAAATTGCACAATCGATAAGATGAAGATGTCTTATCTTGGCCTCATACCCGCTGTGCATACCACAGGGACCATATCGTAAAGTCAGTTCCTCGGGATATTTAGAAGGATATAGCCTACCTTCATGACGGGATAATGAATTTGGTCCGACTAATGATACTATTGTATCCGGCCACTACATCGATGGCGGAGAGCGGAACAGACGCTTGGTCACAGACTTACAGTCACGGATCATATGGGGCTAGTCAGTGACGAAAGACCGGCGTATTGTTATTCTACAGAGAAAAAATGGAGGATCAATCATGTTCCCGCACTAGCCACATATTACCCAAAAATCACCTCATGCCTGATGAGCGAGAGCGAAGTGGTGACTTCTTTCCTCAACGATAAATCTCCAGTCTTCCAACTACCTTGTGGCTACCATCAGCCTTCATACTCGATTTGTCTGACGGATATTTCCCTGCGGAGGGGGTAGAAAGTGAGATTATCATATCAATTGAACAACGAGACTTTGGATCAGCCTCAAGTGCTTCTCGAAGCGGATAATTGTAGACCCCAGACCTCAATGTTGCGGCACTTGAGCAAATCCCGGATCCCACAATATTATATGTTCGTACGGCGGTGTCTGTACCATTTGGGTAACCATGCGCTTTGCTTGCACAAAGGTGGGTAGGCCAATGGTGAGCACGTCTGTGAAAAGGATACACAGGCCTTGATATTGACTGTAAGACAGCAGATATGTATTGTTGGGGTTATATGATCAGAATTTCCTGGGCCTCTTCATTCAAAAGCACGGCTTCAAGATTGACTTTCATCTAGGACCGCTCTCCGTAGTAAACCTGAAGCTTGATGATCAGAAGAAGCCAGGTAGTCCATGAATTACTTACCGCACAGAAGTAAATGATGCTGGTTTCAGCCTTGGTCCCGCCCTCGACGAGGCTACCATTACAGTACACCATGACCAAATTGCATTTGTAGTTGTCTGCTTCCTTGAAGGCAGAGTTATACGGCCAGTTGTATGCCTCATATTTCCATTCATTATCTTTTCCCCGCGAGACGATGGCGTTTACAGCATTGTAAAGATCGTTGAACGCAATATCTGCCGAGCAGTTAGCCAGCCTCCAGAAATCAATGCGGGCAAGTGATTGTGTACCTTTCATCCACTCGGGCAAGTCGAGCTGGCTACGGGAGCACTACATATTACATGGAGGTTCCACAGTACGGGGAGAGCGTACTTACCTGAAGAACGCGCTTCGGAGAAAGGATCCCACGAGTTGCTCATCGACAGGCGGAATAGCGTTGAACATGGTCGAAGCAACCATCACGTTCCCAGAGTTTCCTGGCGGATTGACCTTGCTAGGGTCATCATTATAGTCGTATCCATATACCTGCTTGAATTTGTTCGTTGCAATCTTCTCGAGGAGTAACTCGAGATCGGTCGTATCATCCGTGATGTTGAAGTCCTACGAGAATATTAATCAGAGTACAACATAGCGGGATAGGTACGGTACATTTTTGAGGAGGCTACGCGCGTTGTCAGTCAGCTGTTCAAGAAGGTCGACTATGGTGCCACTCATGTGTAAGGAATGGACTACTAGATAGATAGAAGTGACCGCTTTCGCGTTCTAGAGTCTCGCACCCAAGAACCGCAATATATGTACTCAAACTGAATTGGGGTTCTCGATTTTGGGGTTCCAAGGCCGCGCAGAGGACTGCCGCGGTCACAATAGGACAGAGATCATCTGAAGGGGCTTCTATTTTGTCTGTCAGACTAATCCATACGGAGGGACTACGGTCATGGGCCCCGTGATCATGATTATCGCTGGGGTATAAATAGAGAAGCTTGGGCCCAAGTCCGTTGTAACAAGGTTTATTGCAAGGCAGTTCTGGGCCTCAAAAGTCTCTTTGATTGGTATCTCTCAGTATTAAGGCCCTGGATCATTTTCACCGCAGAGACCTAACTCAGCCAACTCACGTGTGCCAGGCAGAAGGGGGAGGCGAAAAGCTTGATTACACAAGCCCGTGATGAGCGGGGTGTGCAAACAAGTTGCGAATCTGGTGCATATCGATGTTCTGGGGGATAGGCGCAATGATTATTGATGCTCGTGTCACCCCCGATTTACCCCTTCGTCACACGCACACAATAATAAATGTGCCTAAAGATGAAGAAGTCTTCGCCACCAGAAGTTGGAATTGCCGAGATGCATGAAATTTGGCTTTTTTCAAATGTAGTAGTACGTGTATGAGTCTTATTCGGTTTATATTTGGCGTTTACCATCCGGAATCTTCTACAAAAAATGCCTTGAAGATATCTCAGTTGGTGTATTGGGGTATGACAACGAACACTTACCCCAGAGAAGTGAACGAAACTAATACGGACAGTATCCTTTCCGGCCGTCAACGTTCCATTATTATGGATAAACATTCCAGCAACCCGGGCGTTATTATCCGATCCATCATAATCGTAGGACCTGTCATAATCATCGGAGTTCCACTGATTCAAGCCGGCATCGTTCTTTCCGGAGAGTTTGTATTTCACCGTGTCGAAGAACTGTTGTCGTGCATGGGAACCTGTGGTAGTTGGCATGGGTATTAGCTGGATGTAGGGCTTATCCTTACATTTACCTCACCTTTTTGGATAAATTCGAAAGCGACCCTATGCATAATCGGTGATATCGTAAGTATAGGAAAGGAAATGATCTGAAATGGGCATACGGAGAGAGGATTGCATCAACCCATTTCCAGATCTTCTGATCGTCCCAGGACTCAAATTCCCCACTCTCTTCAATGGTGTATACTGGCGTCCCCGGGACGTGTGAGTTAGGGTTCGTCGCCTCGCCCATGAGTTCAAAATTGAAATTGAGGTAGAATTCATCACGGCCATATCGACCAAGAAGAATTCCGAGCTGAGTCAGATCAGAGGATGGTCTCGACGATTCATGCTATAACATGAGTTATGACGTGAATGCAGGTAAACTTCAAGTTGACGACTCACCTCTGGCATCACGTCGAACAATTTATCGCATAGGTCTTTGATCAGATTGTCACGAATGAGCGCGGCATGGTTGAGGGTCTCATAGAAAAGCTTCGCAGTAGTCAGCACTCCTGTAGTAACCAGCTCTCAAGAGACAACATACACCGAGGAAGAAGACAAAGGCAACCGATACGGTGACTCTTTGATCAGTAGTCATGGTATCGGTGAAGTACACGACATATCCCTTGCAATGAATGGGATGGAAGGACTCCCCTTCACGATCGTAGGTGCGATCAATCTTGAAGTTTCTCCAGTGTCCCTTGTCTTGACTTGATACAGCCTCACGGTAATCGGACGCCATATCAGACAAGGCTCTGCCTGTGTTGGTTGAGTTTATCACAAGACCGTGAGGAAAACAAGACCGACCTTCCACCCAGTCTGGGAGGGGAGCCATTCTAAAGATTCAATCAGAATGAAATATTTGATGACAATGACGACGGTGGCGTACTTGAGAATCTTCGTTGTGAGGAACATCTCGACATCCTTCGTGTCCATGTCTTCGAAATACGAAAGGGCACTGAACGGTTCACAGAGCAGCGAGCTTTGACAATCAGACGGGCGTTGATTGTAGTCAAAATCAAATTCATAGCGGAACAGCTTTGCGGCGTAGGTCGTCAGTACATTTTTGAGGCTGGCCTCATCAGTCACAGGTGGCGGCTACGGCTCTATCAGATGATGAATTCTGACAGAACAGACAGAGAACATACGTTCGCATCTGGAGCGGAGGCGAAGGCCTCTTTACCAAGGAGCTGCCTCGCAAGTTTGGTCGGTGGAGGCACTTCGTAATATACCTGACATGTTGGCGATAAGCGAAGATCTGATCATGCATTCTAGCGGCCGACTCACTCCGACGTAGTAGCTTAGGGTATGTGTGACATCATGTCCATCGATCGAGAGAGCGCCGTTAACGAACACCACCACCCCATTGAGCTCAACAGGATTTTGAGAAGGGTCGGAGGGATAGTATGTCTTGCGAAGAGCGGAGACTTGCCAGATCGTCGATGGGACGAGCTTAGTTAGCAGCTGCAATTCGTCGTCCAAGCCAGCTGCAGCCTTGTCTAAAAATGTCATCAGTTGTTAGTCCTGAATGTCGTCGTGAGTCTACTACCTTTCATCCACGACTCAAACTTGAACTCGCTATTGCACATTATTGAAATAGTCAGTATGATAGTGTAACTATGTTAATGGACCACTCACTTCAGAATACGATCGCGGTACTCATTGATGTGCGAAACATTTCCATCCGTATACGAGCATTGATTCTCCGCAGTCGTGATTGCTTGAGGGTTTTGTGAAGTTGGTGGATTTGTGTTTGAGCCACTGAAGTCGTAGGTAAAATTCTCTCGGAAGCGTTGAATAGAGCACTGTTGCATGATAGTCTTCAAATCGTCCTCCGTCTCGATTTCAACCGGCTATAGGAAATATACTGAGTAAAGGATTTTTGTGAACTCAGATGTCCTCACATCATGGAGTAGTGCATTCATCCGAACCATCAGGGTTAGTAGAAGTTGCTCCTGCACCTGCTCCCGAGTCTTTTTGGGACGGGATCCGAAAATCCATCTGCCGAATTAACCATCAGCCGACTGATACATAAGGTTGAGAATGATAGGACAATACCCGAATATAGTATCGATTGGCGCTGAGAAGACCTTCGCGACAGACCCAAAGATCGATATAAGGCCACGACCCCAAGACACTGCAAGGTCAACGATAGCTTGACCTGGGTCGTGGAACACATCCCGGAAGAAACTGCGGACAAAGAGTTCACGACGGCTCAGTAGATAGGTCAAGTTAATGACATACGTGACAATTTCCGACGTGAGGGCTTTTGTTACCCGCAAAACATCTGAACAGAGGTCTCGCACCGCCTCTCCAAACACTTTCCCAAGGGCCCTGCAACACATTAGCACGTCCCCTACATCAAAACAGGAATTTGCACACATAGCAATCTCAAAGCCCTTGACTGCAATCCTCTTCAGCCCTTCAGCTATCTCCTTAGCGGCATAGCCTATATCGCGCAAAATGCCCACGACCTTTTCCCAGGCAAGATTGAAGAATTCTTTGATAGCTCGGGCTGCTACCTCGAATGCGAAGCCCAACTCTTTCACCAGGAATTTAGCGATTTCTACAATTTCCGCGCCTAGCTCTTTGAGCACCTTGATAACCTCCTTGATCGCGGTCCCTAGTGCCTTTAAGACCTTCATGAGATCCTGACCAAGGACGCCTGCGATTCGTTTAGCTATCTCCTCTCCAATATCACCAAGAGCCTTGAATTCCGCCCCAAAGCTGAACGATTTCGCGATCTTGTGACCCAAAAACTCGAACGATCCTGAAATCTTGAGCTCCCACTTGATATTCTTCCATTCAATGTTGAGCGATATCGCCGCTCCAAACGCAATCAAACGCTTCAAGTCGACATGCAAATTGCCAATGCTGAAGTCGGGGATGGCGAGGTCGAGGGCAAACTCGTACGATGCGGAAGCCTCGAGGTGGGTGTCGTTGACAGTCCCATCCAGGGAACCCTTGTTGGTCCAGACGTCCTGTGAAAGGAAGAATTCCAATCCCCTCTTCGAGATTTCCAGGTTGAGATCCTTCTCGATACCGAGGAAAGTCAACTTTCCGGAGGCCTTCGCTTCGAAAGGGCTCGTCCCGTCGTTGATGTGGACCTTGAGCGAAGCCCCAGCATTGGGTGGCGACGAAGTATCCTCTGAGGATGGCAGTATACTGAATAGCTTCTCGTGAATCACGACAATCCGGCTGAGGTACCCGTCGATCGTCAGTTTCTTGGGAGTAATGTCGATCTTGCCAGCTGCATCGAAATGAACAAACGGCAACCTGAAAGATCCCTCCATCATGAGCTGCTGCTTCAACGGTTTGCCGCTCTCATCGACGGTATCTTTAGGTACGATGGCGAATTTGAGGGGCCCAAACCCAGCGTCGAGATACGATGGTGGAGGAGGAAGGTCGGCAAATATCTCTATGATGTTGTTCAAAGAAAGACCCCTAGATATCGCTAAGTGTTGAAATCAGTAACAATGAAGAGTGGACGCACTCGATGCTTCCCGTGGCATAAGAGTTCATGAGGTTCTCCTCGATGAAATGCACGTTGACGCTAAATTGTTGTCAACTAAATGTAGAACATCATCGGATCAACGTAGCACTAACCTTCCCGTGATACCTCCCTTGTTGATCCTCAACGATATCTTCCCCTTGATCGTAAACGATGACGGAACGGGGAACTGCTCCGGGGGGAAAATGGCCGCAAAGACCACATCATCGAAATCGAGTCCATCGAAACCAAACACACCATGCCACTTGTCAAGTTTAAACTCAAAGCCCAAGCCTGCATCCTCCGTGTTCACGAGTAGCCAAAGAGAGACGTTGATGGGATTCTTAGATATATGGCTTCCGAAATCCAATGTTGCCCTGCCTACACGGGTTCGGCAGTCAGCTCTTGTCAACGGATCAAAAAAAAAAAGTTCACACACCGAGTACTCCAAGCTTAGGAAGCATATTGTTCTCCTTGTTGCATTCCACCCTGACCGCGCCAGACAGGATCAGAGACCCATTGAAAAGCTTGATTGGCTGACCAGCAGACGCAGATAGAGAAACTCCAGTACTACTGACAGTGCCGACGATATCCACGCTAGATAACCCAACAACTTGGGTAAGATCCTTCATCACGCCCTCGAGAAGGAGACGACAAGCGATGGCGAGCGTAATTGATCCTCCGCTAGTAGTCTTTGGGATCTTGAGCAAGGGATCAAGTGCACCAGGGTCGAGATCATAGTTGTAGACGACGACAGAGACATGCTCGAGCGCGACCTGGGCACCTAGGATAGGGCCAAGAACGGGAATTTTGTCGATAAGATTCTCATTGGAAGATCCGACGGTGAAGCCGAATGAATATGCCCATACGCTTGTCTTGGAGCAAGCGAAGCGCAGACGGGAGAAGCAGAGCCATTCGACATTAGCTTCAATGGAGAATGACGACTCGGCCGACTTATGGGTGAGTGCGAGGCGGAGTTCCGTGATTGTTATATCAACAATATCTTTGAGCGCAGGGAGATCAACTTCGTCCAGAACTCCCCGTAGGTCAATCCCTGACATCTTCGACAATGTATCGAGGACGGATAGCTTGCCTTCGTATTCAGCCTTGGCAGTCCATACCGCACCTGAAGGAGTATCTGCTTGAACGACTGTCCCAGGATCCGTCAGCGATCCTGAAGGGGTAGCCGACGGCCCATCATACGTGAGCGAGAATATGACGGAGTCTTCGTCGCCGAAATCGAGTGCAGCGTTGAACTCAACCTTGTTTCCTTCAGTGTTGGAGTGTGAAACGAACAGGGTGATCCGCTCGAGGGATAGCTCCTTCCATATCTGGAGGCTCGAAGTCGAGCTGACGAACATTGCGATTTGTGACATTGAGAACTTCCCCTGGCTGATCTCAAAGGTGAGTGTCGCTCGTTGAATGCCGATTCCAGCCAAGAAGGAGAGACTCGAAGGCCATTTAACAAAGTTAATGTCTAACAACGGTCAGCCGAACGTTGTTAGGTGCGCCGGGAGGTACGCACCAGGGAGGAAACTCTTTAATACGACCTCGGTCGTAAGCGGTGTGTCCTCAGCATCAAATACCAAGGAAATAATGCTATCTTGCGCTGAGGTTACGGTGAACTGCACCTTACACATGAAATCTGCGATCATGATTTGGGAGGTAATTCCGACGTAGATGCCCCGTTGAGCCTGTCGAAAATCAGATTCAAATTTCGCAGAACACAACGAAAGGGAGGACAATCACCTTGTCAAAAGGGTTATCGATGCTAACAATCAGGTTTGGATCAATGATATCAAGCTCGCCTAGAGATTGTGCTCGTCGTTGATAGATGAAATCGAATTTTGGGAAAGCATACCGATGACGTCGATCTTGCCTATGATGCTGACGGATATTTGAATTTTGGTAACGGACCACTTGTCATTGATTCTCTCTGCTTTGATGATGAAGTGATCTATGGCCGTCTCCTCCAAGATGTGCGATAACTTCTCCGGAAGAATCGATACGCCTTCGCCCAAAAGATGCAGGATGATCGAACCCAAGGGTATTTCACGCCCCTGTGCCCCAACTTGGAACGAGATATGGTCCGCGGTCTTTGGGTCGCCAGAGTGAGTATACTCGAAGAAGATCTCAATGTCAATGTCCATGATCTCGATGAGCCCCCGCCCAGTGAGTTGAAACTCCTTCGAATCACTGGACGACAGATTGCTTGCCTCGATGTCAACCGTGATCTCGGATATCTCCAGTACGTCCTTAAAGAGCGTCCAATCGTGTAGGATAATCCCGAACTTGATGTACTCGGGCTTGGGGCTCAAGGTCCAACCGACGTTGATGTGCGAGATACTAAGAGAGTTGGAAAGGTTGGATAGACCAGGGAAAGTTTGTGACAGATCAAAGGCGGATGAAAGACCAAAAGCATCAAGGAGGTGAGCAATGGAAAGCGAGTCAGCGCTCGTAGGACGCAAAGCGAGATCGAATAAATTGAATCCTCGCGGGGTGTATTGGGCCGTGAATTGGACGGGGAGGTCGAGTTCCGCGTTACCGGTGACGCGGATGAGACAATTCAGCTGAGCGAGGACCTGAAAGGCCATAAGTATACTGCCGAAGCCGTTCGAGAGTCAACTAACCTTCCGGTTAGCGGGAGAGTATGCATTATCAACGGTGATGCGCAAGGCACTTGGGGTGAGTGAGAAGGGAACACCATCAAAAGGAGTCCATGTCGGAATCGTTAGCTTGAGTTCACCAAACAGATCCTTCACGATGAATTTCGAGTAAGCCTTGTTCAGAGTGAACCCGACTTCATCAAGCTCTGCATCAATATGAAGCTTCTCCTTCAAAAGATCTTCCAGGCCTGAGATAAAATTAGCAAGGTGAATCACTGAAGAGGCGGGAGAAATACCTGGAAAAGCGATGCGTTCCAACGCCAGTCCGTACTTGAGTTTGGAACCAAGCTTGAAGACACTCGAAAGGTCAGTAAGGGACATATTGCATTTCTTGGTATCGTATTGCCCGTCCGTAAAGTGTACGGTGTAACTTGCGGGTTGATCGAACATCAGAACGATACGACATATGACCTAGGCGAGATCAGCGAGAGTTGGAACCGAAGGAAAACCTTGACTCACATTATATTTTTTTTCAGAAGTGATGAGTTGTCCACGGAATTGAGCAGATGTCATGCCTGTCACGTAGTGTGGCCAGATCACTTGAATGGACATCGATCCATCCCAGTCGATCTTATAGGGATCGGAAAACGCGCCTTGATTGAATGGGATCGTCCATGTAAGTTGGGTAGGTTGGGCCGGCACATCAAAAGACAACGAATATATATTTTGGCGTCCGTGGAAACCAGGACTGAACCAAAAGCTATCAGCAAAATATAAATCAATGGTATCAACAATGGCGTACTCAGGAGGATCGATGACCTTTGTTGAGAGATTCTTCATCTTCCACACTACCGGTGCTTTCGACGACTCGAGGTAATTGGGCGAGTCATCAAAATCGAACGGAATTGCAGCAACCAGCTCCTCAGAACGTTCCCTCCCCATAAACAAAGCAGTGAAAACCCCCAACTCGACACCATCATTACCGGAAACATCAGACTTGATCCCCTCCGCGTCCTCGCGGGTAAGATCGCCTTCGGAGACAAGATAATCAACGAGATCATCAAATCCGTCAATTTTTCGCATAGAATAAGGCTAGGTAGATCCATGGTCAGACAAGTCACAGTATCCAGTGCCACTATGCTCACCTCGTACGATGCAAGGTCCTCGTGAGATAAGGGTGCTGAAGTACCGAATAGTTTCACCGAAACCGTACTTGCGGTGGCAGGAACCCGAGAAATTGCAGGTATGGGCATGGGGACATCCGTGTTCAACTGTCCCTGTTTATCATCGTCGGGAGTAGGGGCATTAGGAGCTGCTGAAGACTTCAAGGTAGACATGAGTAATCGACTTCGTTTCGCCGGTAGCACAAAATCCTTAATGACGGGTACAGGTACAGACGACCCCCGATGGGGTTGCAAACGCATCTTTTTCGCCTTCTTAATCTCTCTATAAAAGCTCTTGTATTTCGACTTCTCCAGCACCTCAGGATAGGTTGATTTGAAATCGCGACCAATCGATGTGATCCAGACTGGCTCGGGTACTGCGCCGCCATCAATTTCGACTGCACCAGAATGCGAGGATACAGCAAGTCGATTTATCTCGACGTATTTGATCGTACGCGAATCACTTTTGAGGAAGTATTTGGCGATTGCATCGAGTACTGGGCGAGGAAGAATGCTCGTCAGGTAGATTTGGACAACTTCTCCACGATCCTGGGCAGCAGCGATGATGCCAATCAAGGTGCTTTTGTGAGGGTTTGGTCTCGTGCTGAGCGACGAGGATATCTATTTGAATAGCAGTGAGTAAAAGACCAACAACTTGTTGAATAAACTTACGACATATTTCTCTGCACATATCCTGACGAGAGAATGAATAACAAACGAATTCGAGGAAAGAATAACTCACTTGGAGAAAAAGTATGCAGCTGCGCTGTCGTCCCTTGTTCCTTTAAATGTACCCACACCGCTAGATGGCCCGGACCAGTGATTGTTGTAACTACTTCCATGATGCGCGACCTAAACGCGTTGTTCAATACAAACAAATAAATACCGTGTTCAAGGATCACACCACTCACTTTCATTAACGTGAATTTGATTGCCGGTGGTGGCGGTGTCGCCTCGTAGTCATAAATAGACCGCAGAACGTTCGCTGATGCATCACCGAGAAACAACATGCTTGTTGGACCATCCTCAGCAACAAATGCAATGCTTGAAAGGTTCGTCACTGAAGGGTCCATTCCCAATCCCCTTGGTCTACCCAACCTCAAGATCTTCTTTTGCTTAGGGTCCAAGTTCGGCCCACTTCCCGCGGTATCGGTCCTGGGAACTGTTGAGAAAATATGCAGAAAGTGCTTGATACAAAAATTGCGTACGTTGGATCCCATTTCGTTCTATTTGTTGACATCTTCATCTCGTCAATCAATTCTGGGTTCCCCAATTCTCCCCACCAGGGCCCTAAGAAATGAATCGTGAATCGACCCTTCCGTACTTCACCGCCCGAGGCAGCCTTGGCACCCCGCATCGCGAACGTCCCAGTGACTCCTTTCCGAGTTTTCGGAGCGAGGTCGGCATTGAAGCCGAACCCTGCAGTCGTTGGAAGCTTCCCCTGATATCTCTTCAGGTGTTTATCGAACCAGTTCTTCTCAGGCGCAAGTTTCTACATGTCTGGGTGAGTTCTAATAACCAAGGTATTATGTATTGAGTAAACTGACTTTGGCTTTTAGCCAACCCTTCAGTATCAAATGAGCGTTAAACCAAAAGTTGAGGAAGTTTTGGACCAGAGACTAACAGCTGTGATCAAATCGTTCTTTTGCGTTCAGGTAAGCGTCAGCAAACAGTAACTGTGGCAGGAGGACTAACACTCAGGTCGATGAGGTTCTCCAGGCTATTCGATTGTCAAGAGCGGATCTGGATTCATGAGGACCAACGAACCTGTTATACCAAATATTTTCGATCGGTGGCTGGCGATTGTTGAGCAAAGTGTCTCCTTGAACCCATACCCTATGAGGATCGGCTGCGTATCTCGAGAGCCCTGGTCTTGTCTTGTCTGCCAATCTATTGGCACATTCTTAACCATACCATGCAGACCTCCAACACAATATATAACGCACAAAGACGAAAATAGTTTATCAATACCTGTTTGTGAGATGATCAGTCGTAAAAAGCCAAATATATAACCGAAATATATACCCTCTTTATGATCCGAGTCGTCGTGTGTCAACACCAGCGTATTGATCTTTGTCATTGGCTGACTGGGGGGCGTGGTTCCGGCACGCAGTGAGGCATCTCCTGACAAGTAGTTGAGCGTATTGAACAGATTGTACCGCACATTCGAATGGGTGGCCTTGTCCGAATCATTGTACAAAGGTGATCCACTTGAGGGTCCACCGTCTATAAGCATGTACTCCTATTCAACATTCTCATGTGTTAGGACCCAAGATGCAGAGTAGGTGGAGATTCATACTGTTTGTCCTGATGCATTGCTATACTCGAGAATAAAGGCATCTCCAAAGCTGGCTTGTATCTTGCGCGTAGAGTTATCTCGGGTGACGTTCAAAGGGGTGCAAACAACTCACGACATGAAGTCTAGCCAGAGGCATAGTTGCAGTAAGATGCACTGAAGATGCCGTTCACCAAGTGTGTTTTCTAATAAGGTGCAATTTACTCTCCTTACGATCAGTTTGTATGCAACGTTTGGCGGGAACTTACACCAAGGATTGACATCCATTGACCATCAATCTGATAACAACGCCCTTCTCCGTATAGTATTCCTCGTGATCGGTTGTGGTGACCCTTGGTATTCAGGTTTATTTTCCGTGACGTGGTGAACGTTCCAAGACACGGGTACATTTGACCTATCATACCGGGGAAAATAATCCTCATGAGAAGCGAAGCCTCCAACACCATTCCTGCATCGGTCTTATGATTGTGTATGTAAAACAGCTGTATTGGAAATTCTTTGACAACAGACAGGGAAGACGGACATTCCTATACACTCCGGGCCATCGGAGGTTAAATTCTGTAATCACAATGATACGACGAGGTCGAGCATGGGTGTTCCCATTGGCTACATTCTCAAATGATACTTATGCCCGCTCCATGGGATCAACGTACGGGGCTGGGTACAGGGCTTATCGCATTTTTTCATGTTGGTACTGGCCTTTCTACTTCCGTGTTTGGATTGATGGTGTTCCCGACCTTAGCGGTCTTGATGTCAGATACATCATCTATTTAGTATCTGAATATGGTCTTGAGTCAAGTCAATCTTCTGACATTCAACACCTTTTTCTCGGTCCGTGTTGAGGCATCATTTGTCTGGAAAGGAAGGTGAACGACGACGGATCAGCACGTCAATCAAGGCAGAGTATAATAGCATGATCTAGCCAAGATCTCGGTTGGTCGATAAAATTAATAATAATTTTCACGTGCTCTCTCACCTTTAAATTAAGAGGAGGCCTGAAGGCGGTAGATTGATAAACAAGAGATGTGAAATCATCAGACCCTTATCTAGCCTTATCTCCCCTGGTCGCTTTTCTGAATGGAAAGATGATCTCACATGATAATGATGAACTTGTAGAATCCAGCCATCGTTTCCGACGCTGACACAAATAGTATTATTTCATAAGGGCTGCTAGCTCATCATGAATGAGTCCTCCAGAACTCGAAAAAAGGGCCGAATCCTATCTGGGAGCTTGGGGTCAATCGTGAGGCATCGGATATGTATGTATCATCTCAACATAGTACAAAGTTTGCATACTGATGGGTTCTTAGGAATGGATTGGAATGCTGTAACATGGAGCGGGCTTATAGGAGATTATAGGCCATCGTTGGTCATTCACGTCTGTATCAATGACAATGACAGAGGTTCTGGAACATCTCTGGTGGTGATAATTGTCAGGAAAGCGTTGCAAGCCGAATGAATTCGAGTAGCCATTTACTTATGATTATGAAACAGGGACAAAAAGGAATAACAAAAGATCATTGCGTGAGACGTGTAATGGAAGGCTGGTTCATCGCCGAATGGGACAATAAGAGCACCTGGTCCCAGCTCCAGGGCGCATTCAGATTTCTCGCTGTAAAATAGAGTGGGTCTGGGGACGTGGGTACGACTTGAGATTGCGTAACGTTGAATTCCGTCACCCCGGGATCCCCGGAAATTCGTAGAGACCGAACGAGTTGTCCTTTGAATATACCAAGGCGCACAGGTCGATCTTTCATCGCTAAGGCTATGCCTGTCAAATCCTTATACCATCCGGTCTAGAACCTCTTTCGAATACGCCGATTGATTTCGGGGGCACAACTCCGTCTCAAATCTCGATTCACAACCTTCTGTCCGAGCATATGACGCGGGTCGCCATTTTTTGTATTTGTTGAATGTCATGTGTTATACAATGGGTGATGACCACTATAGGATGCGGGATGCTACATATGAAACAGCGGCCAGACGGACAGCAGGTAATAACGATGCTCTCCTGACATTCAACCAGGGACGCTATAAACCATCCTCCGACTATGACCTTGGAAACATTCTCGAGCTTTATGACTGCCTTATGCCATACAGAAGTTCTCCGCAGAGTTTGATTGTGAGTTTGACCAGGGATCGCATAACTCCAGTACGACTATAGTCGTACATCGTGATTATCGTAATCTGGATTGAAGTAATCATAGTCCAGACAGCACGAACACTGGCAATATAAGGTTGCTGATCAGAATGTATGATCGCGGGTTTCGAGAGCAGCCGGTGAACGGTGCTGCAACGAGTGCAGTCAAAATCAGAGAACGAAAAATTGGGTGAATAGGCATTGTCACGAGGAAGTAGCTTTGGGAGAAACATTCTGACAAGTGATCCGATGGGCCCGTGATCGTTTGTATTTTTTTTTAAAAAAAATATACGACCCTGCCTTGCCGGTTAGTACTTGAACTCTATATTCAAGAAGTCTGACCCTTGTAGAGTAGCTCCATCGAGCCTTTGAATGATTCCCCGCAAAATCAAGATAATCAAAACCGGTGATATGGTACTCTCTGGTACACTTCTCGACGGTCATTGAAATTTCGCCCAAGGCTGTGTACTCCATGGGGAAACTCCTAAAATACTAACGAGATAGCCATCGCCTCGACATTTCACTTGAGTATATCAGGATTTGATAGAATAGGACGGGCCCCTGTCAGAGAACATTAGATTTTGACAGATGATTTGGAAGGTCTCAGCATACTCTACTCTACTCTACTGGACACTGTATTTGTAACCCAACTCCCACCTTATCGTTTTCGGTCTGAAATTGCTTTGTGAAATACACGCCCATAGTTCAATTCAGGATTTCATGGCAGTGTACATATTTTCAATTTCCGATCCAATATCGTAAGATGTTTAGCATAATGGTCTCGGGTTCCCAGCGTTGAAATCTGATCCAGAGCGCATGTATCATACAATGACATAAACCACTTCACCATTCTCCCCCATCAGCTTGAACCTCGTAGACAACCTTCGAGGCCCGTTAGTCAGTAAATCATGATATAAGTGAAAGATCTACTCACTCCGACAAAGTAAATGAATTTATTTTTAATATTTTCCCGCTGAGCCGTGACACTCCCATCGCAATAGAGAATGACATCCTTGCAGATGGGTGGATTGCTCGAGGCATCAGCGTATGAGTATTGCCTTTCGTGACTGGCAGATTCCCAGGAGTTGGGTAGGACGGAAATCGGATTCGCGGTGAGGCATCGTTTAATTCTCAAGGACAGGTCACCGGTGAAGCTGTTGCGCAAATCCTCCTCTGGAAATAAAGAGCCGTTAGAAATTATTATACGAGAGGTTCTCTACACACATACCATCATCCCCCCACGGGAGTTTGAAGGCGCTGATGCACCGCGTGAGATTTTGTAAGGTCGTGCCCTCATGATTGAGGGATACAGAACACCCACCTTATAATCTTCTCGACAGCCGCCGCGACAGCTGCATCATCTGAAGCCTGGGAGTCGATGCTAACTTTGCAAGAATATAAGATATCCCCTTCCTTGTCATCAGGAACAGTCTTGTCTCCTTCGTAAGCGAATTTAAAATTGTTCTGGAATTCCCTATCCAGGGCGCCAGAGAGTAAGTTGTCAAGGTCCGCACGAGTGGGTTCGTCCGGATGAGGCCCGGCGTCCTGGAGACAGTAACGTTAGATGTTTACGTGGTAAATTCGGGGGCACCGGCATACATCTGGGTTGAGACGCAGAGCAGACTTGTACACCGCAGAAATCAGTTCTTGGGCGATGGTCTCTCCCACAGAGGTCGCAGTGTAGAATACACCACAGTAGTATAATGCGCGATAGGTGACATCACTGCGTAAGGGCGAAATGAGCGTGCAATAGATGAAATCTCCCTTAATAAGAAGAACGGGATCATCCTTTCCCGGGGGTGGAGGAGTTTTATCGTGCTTTACTGACAGCCAACCACTGTTCTCAGACGATCGAAGAAGGGCCGCAATCTCGGTCTGAAAGTGGGTTTTTACGTCACCTGAAAAACAAAATTAAGAGGGGATTTGCTGCAATAGGGACGAACCTACCAGCCCATGCGGGGAGCTTGACCTTACTGAAGTGATCATTGAGTAAAATATCCCATCTCAAGTGCAGTTGAGTACAAACCTCAAGATTGATTGTTCGATCTCTTGATTCAACTTTGAAAAATCGTCATCCGCAATGATGAATAGATGAGCGGGACGACCGAGATCATCAATGAGTCCGTCCGGAGTCCCATTGAAAGGGAACTTGTGGTCGGCCTCAAAAAGATTGTTATCACGATATTGGGTGAGAAGTGCCTCTAACGAGTCCTCGGATGGCCCGCTAGGAATTGAGGGAGGCTGCAGACGTTTTGTGAGATCGCTGTTAAAAATAGCAAGGAAAAAATAGTACATTGTCGAGGAGATTGGTCGCTTTGGTATATAGATCTCTCCAGAGGTCCTTTTTGGCAACGGCGGCAGCCGAAGTCACTTGATAGTAAACCTAGATACCTGTCAGTCGGGCTCTTGCAGATTGCAACTGTACCTACCCCGATACAGTAGACGGTATTCAATTCCGCCTTCACTCCTGCCTCCTTGAGCGAGCCATACAGCCTAATGAAATAGTAGTCCAGTCGAACAGAATTGGCATACTTGTCGCTTTGTTCAAAGATGGGTGTACTTGTGTCGCTAGTCCATTGGTTCGGAAGCGTACTTTCCTTGAACACAGTCTCAAGACGCTCGACAATCTGATCTTGCGCATTCTCTGCAGGAGATACGTCAATGGTGAGCTTTTTGTTCAAATCAGTTGGTCCAACCTTGGGCCCAGTCGGGAAGCCCACTAACTCGACTCTTGAAATCATCAAGGATTTGGGAAAGGGCTATAATGACTGTTATTCTCATAAATGGAGCGCTTAAAGTCAACTACGCACGCTGACGGTCGTCCGGGATGGGATTGAATAATGGCTTGGTTGGATCGTCCCTTGCATCTTTTGCAATAGCTATACTGGGGGGTTGTATGGCGCTCTTTCCGTCATCGTTGACCTTGTAAAATTTATCGAAGGTCGCAAGGATATGGGTCCCGGGGATAAGACTCGGCGGGCTCGCACGCGTCGCATCGAATTGATAGTTGAACGTGTGCCGGAAATGGTTGTATGTAATATCTTTGAAGATTTGTTCCAGTTCGTTAAGTGTCGGTTGGGCAGGCAAGGCAATGGGCTACATGATAAAACTTAGTTTGGTAATCAATCGAATGACATCCGAGCCATACATTTTTAAGAGTCTTGTTTAATTCCTCGCACCTACCCTTCACGAGGTCAGCAAACACTTGCTCATACGTCTTCTTCTCGGGGACTGGTGTGGTCTTGCCAAAAATACCCATGGTGTTTGCAGAGGAAGGAATAGCACTGGACGGATAAGCTTGAAACCAAAGGCTGCCCTTTTGACATAAGAAAAGGGAGAAAGACGACGTTAGGGGACCACATGATCTTTGGGATTCAGAGGATTTCGGTACTGGCAGACATCCGAGGATAACAGAGTTCGTCATCAGGTACAATGATAAAATTGGATTGGGTTATGGAATGATCCAAGAGTGAATGCCCATGGGTCGAAAGGGGATCCGCTGACCGGTCTGACCCTGCCCACTGCTTGTATTCTATTTTCCATGTCTGGGTGAACTTCCATAACTGTGTCCAAGGCGCTGAAACTCAAGTCATCGTTCGACAACCTTTGGGGATGATAGATAAAAGGGCATAAATCAGATCTATATCAATCTTCTTGACTAGCGAACACATTTTAGAAGTATACTAACTTTGTTTGCCACACATGGTATGATGGCTCCGCGCGCATTTACGATGGAGAACAAAGGATCTCATGACACACTCTTGTACTGAACCAACCTGAGAGCAACCAGTCTAGCTTGTCTAAACTAATGTACTCACCGGACTCATTTGGTCACTCGTTCTGTGGTACCTTCGATCCATACGCGGCTATCTTATCTTATCTTATCTTATCTAAATATGCTAGCGTCAGCCAAAGTATTCGGCCTGCCAAATGCCGATTTGGCGTATTGTATTCGGAATTGGACTGTATGCTCCATAGGGAAAGGGTAGATGAAAGGAGGCGAAAGATCGTCGACACACAAAGGTCGTGGTGTGTTATCGGGAAGAAGAATTCAGATGATCTAGGTGGAGTTAAACACATTTGGTCCGATATGTTTCTCAAGTCATGTTTCCTTTTAAGTGACAGGAGATATACAGTTGAACGCCATAGACGGTCGGCCGAATTTGAGTGATAGGATGTATGTTCTCACTCGCCAACCCTACAACACTTTACCATACCCCCGAAAACAATAATTGTGAAGCCGGAATAATGCAATCCCCGAGGTGATAGGCGCCTAATAGGCACAGATTCTGAACCTGAGATTTGGAAATGATCTGAATTATCCTACTCACCTCTTTGGTACCGCTGTTACGATCACGTTATCACTGCTCTTTGCGCGTGATGATGTTTTGGGACTGTCCAAGATACTCGAAGTTTGTTGATACATAAGTCCCAAGTTTTGCACCCGAAATCACCAGAAAGTTCTACTCACTCCCCATATACACCTTTAACCTCCCTTCCACCGACGATTGTGGCCATATACAATGGGCGGTTCCCATCACACCAGTAAATCCTTGGAGGACGTCAAGAGCGACCTACTTTCTCAGTTGATTTACAACGCCCAGGTTCTCCTCAAGAAGGTATAGTTTTATCCCCTAGCCCGCATTCCTAGGTACTGTCCGGGCTAACATACCATGACCACTAGGAATTCAATGTACAGAACGCGGGTAATAATCTCGAGACTCTTCTAAACAATATCGCGACCCGCCATTTCCAAGACACTTTCAATTACGAGTACAACGATGACCCATCGCAGATCAGTCCCCCAAATAATCTTGGTGATGTGAGGTCCGCTTCGAGGATTTGCAGCATTGTCCCACCCATTGGGTCCCAAGTCACGGACTACCTCAAGACAGGCGTCTTCAGGTACGTGTCTATGTCCATCCCTGCGCTCAAAAATTGATGCCTTATCCCGATAGCAAACTTGACCTGCCAGAATGGATGGAAAGTTCGTTTTCCGTTTTTTGATCAAGTGTGGTGCTGATCTTTATCTGAATAGAAACCGCTATAAATGACCTTTCAAATATCGCGAATACTATCGTTGGGGCTGACACTCAGCAGCAGTGGAAGTACAACGAATATCGCCGGACATACGATGCTCGCAAGGAGGATCAAAATAATTTCATGTGCAACTCAGTTATGGTCTACTGTAATGGCACCCTTGTGGAAGATGGCACCCAAGCGCAACTCGCCGTCATCTATTATTGCGGGGTAAGGCGAGATCTGACCGGTGGTTCACCGTTATTCTAACACATTCTCAGGTTTACTACAAGACGGTTTCCGAGACGAAAGCTACTCGTGACAAGATAGAGGCTTCCGCATACAATAGTTTAGTTAAACTTGCGGTAAAACTTCAACCTTTAAATTATTTTGGATCATCTACTAATAACTCTGAAGGGAGGAAGCTTGCCTACGGATACTCAGTCACTCAAAATCGCTCTCGACCACTTTTCCGACGGTCGATTCGAGTCGGAGTTTGGTTTCAAATATGGTGATGCCCCCTCTGACTCCCTGAAAGGACAAGGCATCGAAGGGCTTTCGGTCAAGAGTTCTCAGCTCGATTACATCCCTGACACGAAGACCGATGACCTTGAAAACTTCATCCAGCACCAGATTTACGAGTGGGTACATGGCGATACTCCGACATTCAATTCTTGACCTTTCATCTTCCTAGTGGTATCGGTATCTCGCTGCCATCGATAGAGAGTAAGTGTTGATTTTTTCCCGAAAATCATTCAATGTGAAGCATCGTTCCTGCAGCTGCGGCGATCAAGGATACCATTGAGCAATTCAAGTCGATCTTGGGCAATGCCTCCACCGAATCATGGAACGTCACCCGCCTCTACAAGGACTACCGGTCCCTCAACCCTGACAACAACCCGGTGCGCCAGGCTGGTATTATTATGTCCTGGTACGACCACAAGACGACGGACGGACAAGTTCCGGTCTCTGTCACGTATATTTATATCAAGACCGTGCGTATCGATCATCGTGTAAATACTAAATCTCACGTCGCTGTAGACATTCTATGAACTTGAAAGCGCCGAACATACCCTTGCTCGAGAGCTCTATCACACTCTTTGCAATAACCTCCGCGTTCACATTCACGGTAACGACGGGTCCGGTCCCTCCGATGCTGAGGCATTGAAGAAGTTTATGGAACAATACTCCAAACAGCAATTTAGGGACAGCTTCGATTTCGATTGGAATGACAAGGAAACGAAACCGCCGAACACGAAGAAGACGAAAGTCAACCCAGATGGCAAATTTACGCCATTCCACAAAGTGCTCATGCTCGAAACTTACCCAGTGGATCAGAAGGACGTCGAGGACTGGATGAACTCAGATCTCTTCAGGTGATTTGATCCACTCACTATAAACGATGTTGGATTATAACGATTATTATAGGAAGGATGACCCTAAAGATAGGACATACCCCCCCTGGGCAGTTGGTACGCACATGGTCCTGTCGTTTTACTCTGATGTTTATGGACTGGCAGGACAAATCTATGACGATATCGTCAACCACGTCATGAGGATCTGTGGCCCTCATTCTGTCAAGGATAACAATTGGTGGTATACTGAGGATTTCAACAGAAAATACTATGACCCGAATGAATCCTCTAAGACTGCGCTCCAACAGTTCGGGTTTTTCCTATATGCCCTCGGCGATATGGTCCTTGACAAGATAAGCAAAGATGGCCAGGAGGGTGTCAGGGTGAAGAGGATGTTTGTCTACTATATGGGCGTAAGTTTTGACCCGCGGCTCTCCGAAAATAGTGTGCTTAAGTGATACCCTTCTTTCCACAGATTATCAGTAGCTACGATCCTGATTCTGAAGGAGAGTGGTGAGGGACATTCGCTTTCTGCACAATTTTTTTTTGCAACAAATGCAATATGTAAAATGCTTTTGAATTATCCAAGTCCTGCTCTGTGAACTTCCCATGAATATTCAAGTCATAATGAACGTCCATTCCAAACGATTCTGGGCTTGGGATGTACCCACCGAACTATAGCCTCGAAGTGTGCTGCGGTTTGATGTTGCTCAGTCAAACTAGTCGGTTAATCCGATTTTTTGATGTTTCTGACGGAAGTGCGAGATCCATGGCTTCAACACTGCCCCATCGTACCCCGTCTGTACACTCCGTTCGTGTAATATACTGGCACTGTTCCTATCTACTTTCTGCTTTACAGCTAGGCAAGAGTTAGGAAGGAAAATATACGTTTTGCGACCACATAAATACTGTCATATGCTCGAAATACCCTTGTTCTTCGACCATTTATGTTGTTCCATAGGCACGTTCGTCTCGTTGAGTAAACGATATGTAATGACCAATAAAAAGCGGATGTACTATTGCATAGCCGACCGAAGTAAAATCGAAAAGTCAAACCGGATTACACTTGCCAGTTACCGTCTTATGCACGTGGGTATACCACCCGTTACTTCTGTTTGTTCAATCTTCTGATTCAAGATATATAGATAAAGCAGTGACAAGTAATGTAAGTTCCGCGAGTAAAGACCGATACGATAATCCAAGTCCAAAATGCAGTAGTAGTATACTACTTGCCCGAGCAGTTGACCCATTTAATGACGCCACCCCCCCTCGTCATCTTCATCACCCCCTCCATATGTATCCTCGTCTCCTTCATCACCATTGGGATCCCCACTTCCATTATCACCACCATGGCCACCGGGTCGATGGCTAGAAGTAACACCCATGAGTATCGCACTACCCCGCGCCCACATTCCCAGGCAAAGATAGACTTACGACGGTCGAGGATAAGCGGCCCTGCGGACCCGGCGGGGCTTCCCTCGATGTGGAACATACTGTTTGAGCAACCGGGATGACTTGAGTGTTTCACCGGTTTTACGACTTCGGTGTCCAGCCATGCGGGTTTCACGGTTGTAAGGAGTGGATGCAGCGTCAACTACGGTGCCGAGGATGGCGAGAGCAAATATGAAGAGTAGCAACCAACGGGTGAGGGATGCTGTGTAAGATGTCGATGCGAACAAAGACATCATACTGAGGATGGGTTTTTATGAGGAATGAGATCGACTGAGAAGCGGGAAAGAAATCTGATAAGTGGGGAGAAGTGCTTATATACCTGTGTAATTTATTTCTCCTGTCGTTCGTGATACTGAGACATGGTCAACGATCGTTATGGCACGCCCCCATTGGAGACACAACCGTAAGGTCCGCCCGAGTAGTAGGGTCGTGTACCTCTCGATTTCTGAAGAACACAAGAATCTGGAATAGGGGATTTGGGCAGTCTCTTGGAGGGGACAGACAGTGATGGCATTATAATGATTGTAACTGTGTGACATCCTGACTCCAATATCATACCACAGTATTCTAAAAGCGTTCTGGCCGGCGTCCCTTTTCTAAAATAGCAGGAGTAAAATACCAGTGGCCGTTGTAAAGAGAAGCTGTTCATGAACACGAACACGCTGTGAAGCCCGACAACTAAAGTAATGGGAAACAATACACCGCGGAGCTCAGCATGATCCGACGCTCTTAATATATGTTCCAATCCCATTTGCTACCTCGTTTTTTATGGGTGCCGCTGCTGCTTGATCTGATTAGTTTGTTCTTCTCGCTGCTGCTTGCACTAGGGGTTGGCGAAAATACTCGCTTGTACCATGGCTGTGACGACGACGCAGAGCGTTGTGGGTGCTTTGTCCAGCTTCTCAGCAAGAGAAAGGAGCATCAAAAAAGCAGAGGACTTACTACTACTTGATAGGTTACGCCCTTGGGCGGCACAAGATAATATCCTCCTGCTCCACCATTGATAGGCAATAAAGTTGGTTGGTTGGCTGGTGACTGACCATAATGAGGAACATAAGGTTGGGGTGAAGATATTGGGGGAGTCAAGGTGGTAGCATTCGGGGGATACCTATCCTGTGAGTATTGCGGTTGCGTGTATCCATACGCATACGTGTATGGGTATTGATTCGAGGCCGGCGCAGTACGCGGATACGAAGTAGACGCCGACGGCGGAGAAGATGATGATCGCGAGTGCTTTTTTGTACTATGACCACCGCGCGGAGAACTACGGCGCTGGTAATGCCTATCGTCCCCGCTTCTAGTTCTGTTACGGGAGGAAGAACGGCCAAAGTATGAATTTAAGTCCGAGCTGTGGTTAGGAGAAGCAGGACCTCGCCATTCTGAATCAGATGCTTCGGATGATAGGAAGGGATTTGCAGGTGGATAGTGACTAGTCTCGTCGACCCAGCGGGCAATGGACATGTGCTTCGCCACATACCGCTCATGTGCTTGGGGAGAGTAGTCGTACTCCGTCATGATAATGTCGAAGAGGGGGCGACGAGCTCTTTATAAGCTCTCATCGAAGGCTGTACCCGCACATTCCTCGGGATCGCGGTGAGCCGGAAGAGTCCGATGCATCCAAGGTGAGCTATGTCGGAAGAAGTCTTGGTAAGAGCCTCGTTGCTACTGCTTGAGTAATTTGGTGAGCAGTGCTCGGTGACCATCAATACCTTAGCTGTCTCTTGTTGAACTTATTTCCGCAGAACAAACAAGCACCATCAAGTCCCACGAATACCCGGACAACAGGCCGACCGCACACAGCCTGTTGTGGAACACACTCCATATCGACTCAAAAGTCAGGCCGAGTCCAACTCCTACTTATATATCAGCGTACAACAATGTGCCTACCCCACAAGTGCCCTGGAGTTCATCAATGAGACTCACCTATTCTGTGGGAAAATCTATCCTGGTCCGAGCACAGCCTTTTTATGAAGTTGAGCGCCTAACGTTGAGCAGCCCTTTCCCAGCAAGGATGCGTACGGTGCCTACACCCAGTTTCATTTAATCGCCCTCAGGCTCGACCTACCCACTCCTCAAGTTCCCTCACACTCTCCTCATCATTCCACCGTGTCAGTTGTCTATCCGTATGACCACCGGCTGACACGTCACCAAGCGACGGCGCACCCGCAACCTTCCATTCTTCCAGTTATTCTAGTCTCTCAACAAAGGCTCCTTAGTTCGGCGAACTCAGGAGTTTGAAGACCTCAGATCTCCGCATAACTGCCACAGAGACAGATGCTGCTGAGCTAACTGATCTGATAAGACGGATATAGGACACGCACTTTTGTTATAGGAAGCGCCCATGCACCATCAAGTGGAGTGCATTCCTCAAACTACTAATAGTGTGAACGACTTCGAAGGTAAACCCTCGTCGACACAGTAGTATTGGTTCTGCTATTCCGAGGTTATTTTCAACAATAATATCACCAGGAGGCCCTGTCGCAGTCGTTATGATAATGGTTACAATGCCCCTGCATGCTAGGGGACACAAAAAACGTTCTTATTGTTCAGGACATGCCCGGTGATGGCCGAACGTCATAAGAGAGCTCAGCTCGATCAACGCTCGCGCTGGATTGATATCCTCACCTCCTGACTTTCTTTCATTATCTCTATGTATAGGAGTATACTCAAGAAATCTCTCTTTTTCCTACTTCCACCGGAAATACTCCTCGAAATACTTCTATGCCTTGACTACAAGAGCTTAATAGATATTCGACTGGTGATTTGAGCCTCCTTATATTCGTATTTGTCTAATACTCTCAAGACCTGTAAACAGTTGTACAACAGTGTAACAAACTCCCGGCATCTCTGGCGCACCCTAGCAAGATGTCTACAGTCAGACTTGATCCCACTGGCTCAGTTGAATGGTTACTCAAACGAGGAGTTGATGAAATGGACTTTGCGCAGCCTCCACGCTCGAGCTTGTCTGGACTCCTCTGGTCCGCTTTGCTTTCGATCCCGGATCATTGCGTATAAGGAAAACCGTACTAATACTAATAATGCTATACTCCTCCCTGGTGGACAATGGCTGTTTACGTTTCATAGCAGTGGCTCAGCATTTATTGTGGACCTGAATCGAGAACACCCCCAGCCCCATCTTATATTCACAAGTACATGTCACGGAACACCACTCGGAGAGTCCTGTATTTGGATCGACAGAGAAAGGTCGCCATTGTCTTTCCGCGTAGCAGTCTATAGCTGGATGATGAACGAGAAGAGTAAGTTTTCTGACTTATCCCCGATACTAGGCCCATTACCTCTAAGGCAGGGAAGACACGTATCTCCATCTATCACATGGACAATGTCGGAGAAGATGCCCACACCCCCTTCGTTGCAACCCGTCTATGCGATATCTGGGAAAAACCCCTTCGAGCTACGCGAACTGCAAGTGCCCTTTCTGCGAGATACTTTGCTCAATATATTGTCAAATCTGGAGAGTCCGTGGCGGAGTTACACGTTTATTGGTATTCCCGGGAGACGGGTACGCTTGTATCTGCGGTGTCAGACAAATTGGTCCCACCAACTTGGTCGGTGAGTTTTGCACGAGATAATACACATGCTGGTCTCTTACATTCATTAGTGTCAACTATTCTTTCTACCTGATGAACGAATTGGCTTTATCACGCACGATTTTATCAACATATATTCCATCAAGTTTGATGTTGGTACCGCCACACTATCCTTGGCTTCGATTCACCACGTTTCCCATCCCCAGTACCCCCGGCATTTCTCACCACCTTTTATCCAAACGAACCAGACTCACCTAGTGTCCATATACGATGGAAATATGAGGAGGGTTATTGTTGACCATGATCCAACACTTCCACCGCTTGTCGAAGAGGCCAAGATAGCCGTACGCAACCAGAATATCCCAGGGAGAGCTTGGTTCGGGCCGACTGCGTGTGTTCTCCTTCGACGATCATACAAGGGGTCTGGGTTCGGCGTGGCAACCTATGAATTCCGCACACTTCCAGACACTACACGTATCTCACGACGGGAGTATTCGAAAAACTACGATTCGCCAGGTACCCAACTTATTCGTATATTGGCTTTCGATGAGACTCTAGGTCGCATTGTCTTTTTAACTCAATCAGGCGGAGACTGTTTAGTGATGGATTTGGTTTAACTTAGACTGTCCCTGAGTTCTGAAATGTATATTCAACATCCAGTAACCACTCTCTTTTTCAGCTTCTATCCTGTAACATTGCTCTGAATATACCATCTTGCTGATATCACCTCAGCATTAGGCAACCCCGGACGCGATGGTTCAAGCACAAGTGGAGCATTCCCAACCATAGAGCTTCTCAATACTCAACATGCCACATCAGAATACAATTTCAAAAATTAACCGGAGGATATGAAAAGAGGACGCCCTGTATTCGATTAACACTGGGTAAACAAAAGCTGGCGGGGGCTCAGCAACTTGCGGACGAATATAACACATATCGTCAGGTCTCGTCCTTGTACACTCGTAGTGCGAATCTCGGCGCCTGCCTTTGCCTTCTTGAATCACAACTCACTTTCTCTTATATTCGTCAAACAACAACCCGGCTGATTGGCGATTGGTCGAGGTCGTGTTTGAGTCGATCCGCCACGTTCCTCAAATTCACCGCCCGGGTATTTGGACATTATTGAGGTCAATTCCCTTTGCCCAACTCCCAAGATCAGAGTTCGTATAAGTGTTTATAAATCTACACGAACAGGAAAATGGTGGCTACCAAACGACGGTGCACGAGTCTGAATGTGCGTGACTCCGCTGAGTTGCTACTGATACGTTATTAGGAATAGGAACCCAGGGCAGGTGGTAGGACAATCGAACAACAAACACTCCAATCGGCGATTTATAGCATTTCGCGGCGGCAACGTGGACTGGCTCACAATTGGGACATACGAAGTCTCAACTCGAACAGTGGTGAGCGATGGATCTTATTCGAAAGAAACCTGGTGTGTCTCCACACTTTGGTATTTTTATCTCTCAGGCCATGAACAAACAGCACAAAAGGGTGGCGCTGAATGAGCATATGTGGATAAGTCACATGTCCCCACCACAGCCCCACTTGTCTTCCGAATGACTTCAGCTTGGAGAGACTGGGCTAACCTGGAGGCCAAAATTTCCCACAATCTGATTGTTTGCTTATTGTCCTTGTTTTGCACAGCTAATTATGTCTTTTCAATTATCCTGGGTGATGTGGGATCATCTACCTTGTTGCTATAGCACTTGTCCTCGTTGCTCGTTCTTTCTCTCTTTTCCCCATTCACTCCAAAGTCCGAGTATGGGAGCTCTCAGTACCTGACGGACGAGATTGCGCTCGCGCGCAGCTGCTCCTTGTCAGGGGAAGTCTGGCGGGGGAGTCAATCTGTCGCTCGACCGCGAGTGATTGTGTTCAACCCCCTAGGAATATCGAGGGAACAAGAAGTAACGTCATTCTATCAAATCATAACGATGATTGTTTGAGTGAAAGACCCATACCTTCTCCATAAAGACGTAATGATTGATGATTCAATTGCTCAGGAGCTGCAGTGTAGCAAGAAAAGTCACTTTCGAATTAGAGGGAGCCCTAGTTTCTCACGTCTACTAAATATTGAGATATGTTTTTACCCCAATTTTATAAGAATCCTTCAAGGGTTAATCTAGAACTAATTTTTTCAAGTGAAATCGAAGCAAAATATGACGTTGTGATATCGGCTGTAATTACGAGAGCAATCATTATTCACTACCCCTAGACGTAGAACACTGACTCGTTTTGTCTTAGCTGTTTTTATTGGTGAGAACTCTTGGTATCTAGATCACAGCCGTAATTGGAGGTTATGAGATATTAACAGCACAATAATCACTGAGATATAGCGAGAGCGCACACCGGTACGCAGATTCTTTCTAGCTGTACCTTGTAATCAAGTCCGAGCACATCATAATCATACTCGATTGGCCGGTCGTTACCAACTGCGGCCAACCCTTGATGACTTCATCGCCCGTGCGAAGACCACAGCCCACATATCACATTCTCGTGACCGAGCTGTTTGGATTCATTATATATACGTATAAGTGGTGCGTTTCCTGTTGTAGAGCTGCTTGTTCGGAGACCTTATGGTCCGCGTATCTACTATCCCACGCTTTCAACTGTGGCGATTTTGGGGTGAGCATAATGAAGAATAAAATCTCTGTCAGCTCCTGAAGCCATCTCTCTTTAGAAAGTGACCCATTGGTAGACGGAGAGGGAACCTCAGAGATAGAATATTCCGACAAAGAACTAGTGATAGATATTTATTTTTCATATCTAATCAACCATCAATTCTGAATGAAGAGTCAGAATTTAGACGCATTGATAAGAATGGATGCAGAGTTCATGAAGCCAAGCTCAGCCATCCAGAGGGACATAGTACGGAATCAGCCAAGAGCTGCAGTGCTCTACATGTGGAGACATGGAGGCGACTTGCAAAACAGCCTCATTCCGCATTGTTTTCATCTTCGCCAGTTCAGCACACATATGACGCATGAATTCTCCATCGCCAAATGCGTCTTGTTTCAGAAAGTAAGAAATATTGTGTGATAGTAGAGAAAAGATTCGCATAGGTTGCGGAGGGATTTTACGCTAGGTTACTCCGCTATACAAGAAGTCAGCACCCGATCCGTCCAAGCGATAACGTTCTGAAGACGTTTTCCTGAATGAAATTCGGTGGTCAGTGTCAGAAAAGGATATACATACACACCACGTACACACTTCTCCATTTTCTTCCGAAAGTAGACATGCTCCAGACAATAAGGCAGGCGAGTCGCCACAATTCCTCTTTTAAATATAATACCAAGTGCTTGACCAATTTGATTACAATAGTTGTTTGTGCCCAAAACCGTGAAAACACTGAAAAATGAAGGTCCGTTGTTGACACAGCGCTTGGACCGTCGGTGAAAGCATTTTCGTGGCAAACGGACAATGGCCACGCGGCATATACTATCGCATGTTTCGCCTCTCTTGGTAGTCACGCTCAGTATATGTTGAAAGAATAAACAGAGTTCCATTTGGTACATTCGTCTTTATACTATACCATTTGTCTGTGGTATTCTTTCTGCAAATGCTACCCGGCGACGATAGCCCTAACCTCAATACAAAAGAGTGTGGTCCCCAGACTCGATGATTGTCACGCCCTTGTTTGCGGTGCTCAGTGTGAGCGACTTTATAAGGCCCCCCACGCGGGACCGTCACCTTCACATTTACTTCTTTCTCCCATTTACCAGCCTACTTCCTCCTCCCTCCTCGATGCCTCCCGTCTCCACAACTCTCTCAAGCCAGGAATCAAAACGTTCCGCTCCTTATGGGCACACCAGTCCTCCTCGAAACTGGCAGCCAACTCGGCTCTACAATATCGACAAGTGTGTCAACTGCGGTCACCAGTATGAGAATGGGAACTACGACGTGGGCGACGATGCAACGATGCCCTGGAAGCAGTTTTCTTCTATAGTTACAGACCACTACTACTCTTGTCCAAAGAAGCTTGCGTGAGCATCCCAGCAGCATCCCGAGTTTTCTAGTTGACTCACAAAGCACCACCTTAGGAATATCGTAATACATCAACCTACGTCGGCAATACGGGGTACACTTGCCGAGCCAAACGAAGGGAAAAAGCGAAGGTTCGAGGCAACGAGGGCCCCAGCCCTCCCGAAGCCATGTCCCCAGAGCCCCTCTCGCCACGATTGGGGCCGCATGGGAGTCGACACCTCCCCATTTTATGACTTGCGCTCTGCTTCGCCGGAGCCATCATTTGCGGCGTCAGAACAGAATATGCCAGCACGGAGTGAATCATTCACCATCGCAGTGCGGCCACAGCATATGGAGATAGCCAAGCATGCGCCAAACAGCCCTCAACGACAGCCCGAGGTGCCTCGAGGGTACCGCGACAAGCCCAACCATGATTCACGCCCGCCTCCCCAGCTCGTCGACCGACTTCCATCTCCACGGACCATCCTTCATGTCATTCAGAATGATAAACCTCCTCCATCCTCGGGCATCCTTCCTCCCGTTTGGAATCGTAAGCGAAAACGTGCACAGTTCCAGGAATCCGCCCTGACGGATACCTCCTTGTTTCGACGTCACCCACAACCTGATGAGACCCCGGAAAATGTTGGTATCCGACCCCGACGCCCGTCTCCTCTCCTCATCGAAAGAGTTCCTGATCGGTCTACTGCGATGGGATATGCCACTTCAGAAAGAAACATCAGTAGCCCTGTTCCCGAGTACACAGATGATGATGATCCGAGACCTGCGAAGAAGGAAAAGAAGAATGTCATGAGTTGGGAACAGCGCCGACTTAACATGATGCAGGACCAGCTTTTGCTTAAAGTCGAGCCAAAAAAGGTTTTCTGCAGACCCTGCCACAAATGGATCAAGCTCGACGCCCGTAACGTGTACTATCCCGGTTTGTGGATTAAACACAGGAGAACCATGCATGGCTCAGAGGACGGCGATACCCCATTCCCTGCGTCTGAACGGCGTAGGAGGTCGAGATCTGATGATGAGAAAGCCGCGGCAAATAGGAAAGGGAAGGCCACCGGAGTCAGTCACAACTCTCAAGATCAAGCATACCGGGGAAATGCGTCTATGTCCACGCGGCCCGTTCGTTCATACTCGCACATCAGTTGCAGTTCTTCTGGTACACCCACTTAATGGTCAATAGCAAGTACATCTCGGAAAGTCATATTTGCCGCCAGTAACTTACCACCTCGCCCCAGGTACGACGATTTCAAACATCTCCCCCCTTTCCTTCGAGTTGGGCCACGTTCCTCTACTAGGGGATGCAAACCGAGAGCCTGCCGTTTTTATTTAATACTTGGCTGGACATACGTAGTGCCTCGAGCATACTATTTCAAGCATCTCATTTCAATCTGCCGTATATAATCTGTCGATATGTATTAGATAACGCTTCCAATGACGAAATATTGATACCTGATAGTCATAGCTTGGATTCAGGTTCATATTAGGCCTTAAATGAGGAACACGAGGTACCAGTCATGGCATTGGCGTTAAACAGGTAAGGGACGGGAGGTTAATGAAGTGGTAGAAAGAGTGGCTTCAGAATAGAGTATAAGAACCACCAATGCAAGTACAAGAATGAGGGTCGGTGTGTATAATGTCGTTCAAACATGAAAAAAAGGAATGCTTGCCAACCCCCCGTTTCGGCCTAGCTGGGGGCTGTTGACGGCCAGGATAGGACAGTGGGATATCTTCAATACTATAATGGGTACTTTCCAGTGTGGGTCATGGGACAGGGCGTGATCCCTTCAAAGGTGAAATAGAATTTATCCCTGGTACAGATCACTTTGGGCGACACACCTTCCAAGTAGATAATGCCTCCTGTCCCGCGAACTAGGAATCGAAGAACTCTATTTAGGGAAAGCAGCCGAAAATCCTAAAACACTTCCCTCCTCAACGTCGGGGATAGGAACGAGTGAAGGTGTGTTTCCGCTCCCATTCAGCAAGGCACTGATCGAAAAATCATTGTCCTGGTGTGTGGGTCAAGACTGCGTGACTGCGGTAGTCACGCGGAGCACTTGTTGTGTTCGCTGGTCTGTAGAAAAGGTTCGAAAGTCCGAAATAAACAGGAAAAGTTTTAATTACATACTACCTGTCGGCCTTTCGCTTCTCTCTGAAACAGTTTCACTCGGTGTTTGAGGGTTAGGGAAACTGACCTATAGAAAAATGACCATGTCGACCCCAGAAAATGACAGCGATAACTCACAGAAGAATCACCGCACCATCACGAGGAACCGATAGCTGCACTAAAGGGGACCTTATCGTTGACTGAGAGCGGGATCAACACTCCGCCAAAATGAAAATGAGGGGTTTTTTATGTGATTACACTGTGATTTATTTGAGTGGGTGGGGTGATAAGGAGGCGTTTGACAGTCGATTGCGGCGCTAGTGTAGTAGTATTGGCTGAGGGCGAGGGTGGGTGCACGAGGTTTCCTGGCCACCGAGCTGGTAGGCAAAGCGGAGTCCATCTTAACTTGTGCACCAATGAATTCGCGACACCACAGGAGTGTCATCGCCCATCGTACCATAACCGGCCAATCTTCGATTATTGTGGGAGGGCTCAAATCGCTGGAACTTGCCGCTGAGAAAGGGATTTTCGGTGGGCTTCTAGGACATCGAGTGCTCCACAGTGATCTATATACTGGTGACGACGATGCCTCGAGTCGTTCCCCGCAATGGTCCCTTGGGGATGAAGCATTCTTATCCTCATGACTGTGACCGCGAGGACCCAACAATCTATGCCGATCTTGTGAATGAGAAACGTAAAAATCTATCATCAAGACTTCCGGAAACTGATAGAACGAAAGATTGCTCGATCGTAATGGTTACTCCTCCGAACTTGGGGTGCACTGTTGTTTGATACCGAGATAAGACCATATACATAGTCAACTGAGGTCAAAAAGCATAAACTTATCATTCAAGAAGGAGAGGTCCGGTTTGGCAGAACCCCAGACAACCTTAGGTATCGGACCTTCAGAATGGGCCTCGGTAGAATAAGTCAGGGCACCACCATCAGTCAAGAAAAGGCATATAGGGCTTGGCGCTAGCCCGCATGGAACCGTGGATTTCCAAGGGTTAGTTAAAATCGTCCCGGGTCTGGGCCGTTATTGCTACACCGGTTCTCCCCGGAATCATACGAACTACGTTGTTCTGGAGCGAGTGCTAGGATCTGAGAGCTTGTGTTGTCCCAGACCCCAGCCAGCACTATCCCAGACCACAGAAACATCCTGCAGGAAATTATGCTTGAGATAACAAAATGGTCGTGACTGGCCATCAAGCTCAAGCTGAATATTGACGGCAAGTGTCGGGAAGCCCCGGTTATATAATCAAGGACTGGCCAATCCAGGCCCAGTCCCAGGTCAAAAATTGCCGACCGCACTCATGAGAGATATTCCTACAATTCCCTGACCCACTGATCACGAAATTTTCACATAAGATTGAGTATAAAATGAGGTTCCGCTTGTGAATTTCTGAGAACAACATGCGAACAGTCACCCCGTCGTCTTTGGAATCCCTTCCTACCCGCGTGACCTATACTCGCGACTTCGTGGGTTTTACTGCTGAAGATGCAGCGGCATTGCATGCCGCGAAACCCTACCTCGCTCCTCTCATTCCAACAGTTGTCGATGCTGTCTATGTGAAGTTATTCGAGTACGATATTACAGCTCAAGCTTTCGTCCCACAACAAACTGGTTATACCGGTGATACACCAACATCCCTCAAGGATATCACCCTCGATCATCCGCAGATCAAGTTCCGAAAGGATTTTTTGGCGGGATACATCGCCAAGCTCGTTACCATGGATTATGATGATATCTCGACATGGGAATATCTCGACAAAGTCGGTCGAATGCACACAGGTGTCACTGACTCTGGTTTCAGGCACCGCGCCAAGAAACCAGGACTTCGAGTCGAATACATTCACTGTGGTCTCCTACTTGGTATGTGATTCGCATAACCTGTCCCAACAAAACACTAAACACCGACCAAGGCTTCGTCGAGGATATTTTTGTCTCCGCAGTCATGACACACCCAGAACTTGATCAAGGCACCAAACTCGCCGTGGTGAAATCGGTCAATAAGGTGCGGTTTTGGAACATGTGCCTTTGTGCCTTGTGCTAATACATTGCCTCTGAAGATTCTTTGGTTGCAGAATGGTGTGTGCCGTTTTGTATTTTAGATTTCAGCTCACGCATAATACGTCGCAGATCTATTTGCTCGCCACTATATCAATGGAAATTCTCAGTCCCTGGGCTTGAAATGGCGGGACTGTGTATTGCCATTCGCTGCGGGTGTCATAGCCATTTCGTTATTCCGCTCCTTCCCTATTTTGAATTAAGACACGTTGATATATTTAAGTGTTATCACTCCCTTCGATTTTTCCTGGCTCTCCCGTGGCATATTCTCTCAAATAAGAAATTGTTGAACGAAGCAGCTCCACCGGAATTGAAACTCGGTTCATTGCGGCTCCTTACGCAAGGCCAAGCAAACATCTGCACGGAAACAGCAAGAGTGAGAGTAGCTCACACGCCTCGATCACAGCCACAAGTTCACATATCCAATTCGTAAACATGTACCCACTTGTGTTGTCATGAATTATTGCCTTCAATGACATTTGCAGGTTTAGTCATTTATTGGCCCATGTCTACGCGCACACAACTCATGACCTAGTACATGTATACATTGGGTATCATACTTACCTTATTTCGAGGCAAGACCTTATGCACACACTATAAGGGTGGTGGTATGTACGTATCTCCAGATTTGCGTGCGAAAATACCTCTACGACTCTTTCTGATCGCCGTGTCCAAAACCCCTTTAATTCGGATTATTCCCAGACCTGCTCGATGCCGCGCCGACTACTACCAAGTCCCACCACTTATTTGACTTATTGCAGATAATATATCTTACGAGACGGGACTGTTACTCAGTTGATACGCCAAAGCAAGTGATCAGCGGGGACGGTGGATTGAAGACTTTGTATGAAGTGCTGTGGGTGGGCGCTTGGTATCTGACTGACACCTCAAGGCATCAGGGCCTCAAAGACATTTAGCATCCAATGATTACCTTCTAATATCCACCACCCGCAAAAAAGGAAGCTGCTCACTCTTGCTTTTTCCATTCATATCCCTATATCATGGGTAGGATAACCAGAAAATCTCCGCAAGTAGGAGTAGGTGGTAACTGTCAACGACAGCTGAGCCCGACGTGAGCTGATAGCGGATTTAACATGGGCATTGGGGTTTCAGAAATCTGGAAATTGCCTTGGGTTCTCAGAACAGAACATTTCTAATTAATGAAGTTACGCAAGCCCCCGTGTGTACAAACGTCTTTCTCTGGGCCTTAGTTCTCAGACGTCAGTGGAGAATGAAATACTACTGTGGAGTAAAATGATCGAAGCAGCCTCTGGCCGCGAACTTGAAGGACAACATGCTGCGAACCATCACTTCGCGGAAGAAGTTTGTCGTTCTTATCAATTCAGAATGCCATTTTAAGCTTTTTGTGCAGGCGCACTTACCACACGTGTATTCCGCCGTACCAATCAAGAAGCACCTGAGGAGCATTTTGATTAGTGATAGTTAAATAAGTCGCTGCATCAAGCATCGTGTCCATGTGTTTTCAAGCGGGTATTAAAACTAAACCTTCTCACATACACTCTCTGTCCTTTGGATTACAGGCATACACCAATGCGACTGATGTCCACACAGTCCGGTGCCCGTCTTCCTCCCACTGATTGTCAAGTTGCGTGTTGATGAGGCGGCTTATGGAAGATGTGCTGAGAATATTGGTCAGCCCGGCGATTGTCCGCCCCACGTCATCCCCGGTGCCCCTTAAGTAACCAAATTAGAACATACGATCGTTGAGACACGGTGAGAATCATAAATACCGCCATTCATCGTCACCGTGTGCTGAACGTGGGTAGGTTTCTTCTTCGTTCTCCTCTGAACTTGCCAACAAACTCCGTTTCTCTTGTTCTCTTGTTCTATGAAGCGCGAATTTGGCGCAGGATATCATCGCCACCCAATGAATCCGAGTCTAACCGCTACCCCTGATTTGGATTGTCATCATGGGAACGGCATCAACCCTGAGGTCCTCGAACCGCCCACTGCTTGTCCACCATCCCAGCCTTACCACTACCTCCCAACAGAAGTTTGGTTATCGATTTTTCCATATCTCACTCATAACGACCTGAAATCCATCACTCAAACGTGCCAAATTTTCCGCTTATTTTCACAACCTCTCCTTTTCCAAGTTCTTGATGTTTGCCCATTCTTCCTCGCATTCCATAACGATCGACCCATTCGCCGGCCACGCCGATACCTTCAAGCTACCTTGGATCGTTTAGACTTCTACACAATACCTCGCATTGCCCCTGCAGTGAACCATCTATGGATTTCACCATATGCTCGCCGTGGCTTTCCTCCTCGACAACTTACGGACGACCTTGATCCCACCCTTGTCGTATCCGCCATTATTGATCGACTCTCAGTCTTCCCAAACATTCGCAGTCTGACGTGGCATTGCATCGATATTTCTCCCTCTTGGTGGGCTGCTCTCCAGCGCCTCCCAAACCTGACTAATCTATGGATCAACTCCTGTACTATTCTACCTCCAAATTCTCCTGCATGTCTACCCTCCCCATTCAAACAGATAACGCACCTTGACCTTGACCAGTGGGCCTGGGAAGCACATGTAACCAATCATGTGTCCATTCATGAGGAGCGTTTGGGAGGTGTCGATCCGCTAATCCTATCATCAGTGATAGATGCAGAAGCAATCCGAACAATTTCAGTTCCTCGACATAATACCGCTCTGCATCTCCTCTCTATTCTGAGATATCGCGGGAATGATACCTCGAGTATGCTTTCGAGCCTTACCATCCCCTATTCGAGCACGAGCTCCGAGGATTTCATTCCCACTCTTATTCAAGCAACATCATTGAAAGACCTCCACATTATACTACCACGCGATGGTCGCTTTCACCATCCCGACCTCAAGGAGAAGCTGCCCAACTCCTCCATCCCACACCTCGAGACGTATGAAGGTCCACTTCACCTTCTACCTCTCTTCTCAAACAACCATTATTCCAAACCACGACCGTTACGATTCGTAAAACTCTGGGGCCTGGATGAACGCGCTCCGGCAGTCGTATGTGATCCACATCAATTGGAGCTCATTCTAGAGGGAATGGCGCCTTCCGAAACGGGCTCAAGTACGCTGGAAACGCTTCACGTCCCTTTGACACATGTTACCACTGGATTAATCGTAGTCCTTAGCCGGTTCACCAGCCTGAGGGAGATTGTTATTGAGTCACAAGATTGCTTGATGCCAGTTCGATCCTCACTTCCTCATTCGACAATGGAATTACTACCCGAATCCCCTATTTCAGTAAGTCCGATCTTCCTGCCACGCCGGCGGCTTACCTGACGCTCATGCCTAGGTACTATACGTATTGATGCGCTCACATAAATTTTCACCCTCCCTTAAACGCTTGACGTTGATTACCCATTTGAAGAATACTAGCAATCTTGACTCCACAACCCAGCAAGCCGAGGCCTCCATGTTTCTGGAAGGCCTCGGCCAGGCGAACCCGCAACTAGAACGCGTCAACCTTAGATATGGAACCTATTGGACCGGGATGGTTTCTATTGCATGGCGCCGGACGGTGTTTGGAGTACCCGAAGGAGAATCTGATCTCACCTGGGGTGATGACCGCACTCCTGACGGTAGACGAGTTTTGGCGTCGCCTCTCGTGAACTCCAATATTGCCTCATGCGTAACACTACCAGCCTTTGAGGACCCTGAAATCGCGGCTGACAACTTGTTTGCCTTGCCTTCGAGGCCCAGCACCACGACTACAGTGAATCTTCGCCTTGGGTTGATGACGTTCACAGAACAGCAACGCTCGGTCGTGCTTCCGGCACGGATGTTGACACAGGAAGAGATCAGAGGCGCCACGTCGGGTTTGGGATGGTTTACCAGAGGGATGAGCCATACCCGACGCTTGGTCAAAGACATCATTATGAGTGTCGGATTCGGCCGGCGTGAGAGATAATCGGACCGTAGGACGAGGAAATGTATCTGTTGTGATTTCATGTAACCGATTCCCCCATAGACGCACGGCCATCCCGGCGGCTACTAGTAGAACAGTTGCTCTATCATCCAGCCATATGATCACTGTGTGACATTAATATAACAAAAGTTCAAGCGCTCTGTTAGCGTACACGCGATCTTCTGTCACTTCACCTTCCGAACCGCTTATTTATGTCATTGGTATGTGCACCTCCTTTAGAAATAACCATGTCCGCTCTGGATCACGCTTGTACGCTGTTGAACCTAACCCCTGCTCAAGGTTGCATTCGATTTTAATTATATGCTACAGCATCGATTGGAGAATAATCAGTGCTTTGGAAAGATATTCACACACTGTGTCAGTTTTTTCGACAGTTCGACATTGTCATGTTCAGCAGATATTCTATTTGGTACAGCAAGGAGTCCGAATCGAAGAGAGTTATTGTAGGATCCTCAACAAAATCAGCCGGGAACTCGACTTATGACCGTTCAATTGCATCGGCAGCTTTCGGCTGTAACAAGCGGAAAGTGCCGAGTAGTACATATATAACCAGCAAACAAACGGTACGAATTTTTCAAATAAGTATCTCAGACGGTTGATATATTGCTGCTTGACCTGTCAAAGAGCTCTCTGATAGCAACGGAAGAGCGGGGGAGCAGCGGAAATTTTATCGACCCCCTCGTTGTCTTCTTTCTGCTGTGAATTTTTGGACCGTAACTCTAGCAATCTTTTTTGATAAGCCTATATGCTCTCAGGAGTTGTGTTGGCAACAAATGTTAGCTCCTCTGCCCAGATACATACGATGCTCCTCCCTAACAATGTGTTCAACAATGACCCTCCACCGAGATGAATCCAGATCGCCAGCTCTTCAAGTTACGGTGCCAATGGAGGATCAGTAAAGAGCGGAGGTTATCATGGTGTAAGTACGATCACACCTGACCACCATTGAATCGGGACGATGATCACGAGGGTGAGGGGTAAAATGAAATAACGACGTAACGAGGTGATGTTTGAACCAAAATACGATTTCCAGAGAGAGTCGATCAGATAACTATCAGCTGGGGGGGGGGGGGGGGGGAGTTTGGGACATCGGAGTGATCTTTGGAAAACTCGCTATCATAAGATATGTCGGTCAGTGTCCGTTGACCTCCATACTTCCTCATCTTGTTCCTGGGCTACGTTAGGTAAACACTCGCCGTGAGCGCTGTTGCATTACGGAATTGCACTACGTCCCTAATTCTTCGCCATCGTACCTATGGTGAGGATCATGCAAATCATGTTAGAAGAAGTGACCAGCCCAGACACATGATGAGCATCCTATGGATAATGTGACTCTGCTATTGAATCCACAAGTCGGGTACTTTTCGGTAGCGATGCTACGAATGGTAGGAATCTGCTTATGGAAACACTAATTGACCTCTTTCCACACTAGACACAATTGACATACTATTTATAGCATGGGTGAATATCAGTCACCTGGCACCATACTTGTGGCACTGTTTCAATCGATGTTTCGGCCTCGCTCGGTTTTGTTGACTCGTGTACACTCATCGATTGTCCTCCAACCCTAAAACGGTATATTACGGCTTTCTCTACAGCTTAATCTTATATTCGGGGGTGAGGCGATTTGCCTATCAACATAAGTGAAGTTATTCAGATCCAACGAAAACTCAATATTGACACACGGTGATCAGGGATTGGAGCGTAAGTTATTCTCGAAACATATCAAACAATATGGACCCTGATATGACAGTTGATATCAAATAACAGCTTGCGACCTATTTCTGAAGTTGGCCAGTGCTACAAGTCAGAGGTTGGTCCAGCAGATCATAGGTATGAGAGGTTACCGGTGATTCGGTTTGATGACGAGATCACATCGTAAGTAGCCTCATTGATTTTTATCAGGTTATTTTTGACCTAACCAATCCCGGAATGCTGGGATGTTCAAATAGCTCCCTTCGTTTGTCAAAGTCTAAACCTACTCCCTCCACGACCCATACACGAGTTCACGACGATGCGGTTTCCCAACGTTCTACCGCTCTTCACGTTGATCTGTGCCCTCTCCCCCTCCGTTGTCCTAGCACGAGGGGGTCGTGGTCGGGGCGGTGGTGGTGGTGGCGACATAATCGGCAATGCAACATCTAACCTCAGTCTCGAACCCATTGTTGCTGCCATCTTCTCGTTCGCTGTCATATTCGCTGTTTTCACGGCTCTTCAAGCTCTTGGAGCACTTGGCAACATTCGCAGACGTATCAGCCGACAACCGCCTTCGATCACGCTGCCCGAATTCAGCGTTGGCCCCATTTTCCCAGCATTCCTCCTTCTGTCCACCCTCCTGCTCACGACGGCTTACGTTCTCCATGCCGTATACTGGGCCATCAAATACAATCAAAACGCCACGGACATTCCACAGATTCCTGTGTCTTTTGGTATAGCGTGGAATATAGTGGGATTCCTTGCCGACATCTTCCTTGCCTCTGCGATCCTGGCCCTTATAACTCATCGGGAAAAAGTGTTGCTTAACACTCCCAGGATGTTCCGCGATATAAAGATGATTGTGGACGCGCTTTTCATCATCATCCTTATTGCCCTGAGCATGGCTAGTGTTGGGTTGGCGTTCATGACCGAACCGACACAGGCTGATTCACAGATGACACAAAATCTCTACACTGCGTATATCTCGTTCTTCCTTATTGTGGTGGTCGACATCGCAGTCTCGTCAGTGTTTTTATATGTTCGCTCGAGGCGCAGTATGATCAATGATCACAACGTTAGTAATTTCTTGTTCTATTTCCTCATCAACCCCTCACTAATTATTATTTCTACTTTGACACAGATTTCATTATGCCTCTCGTTCATCGTATCTCCTCTTCTCATCATATACGCGTTGTTCCCAGTTGTGGCGCTAGGGCTTCAGAACAGTGGAGTACTAGCAACCACGGCGCAGTGGGATTTGTCCAACCTCGTCGTTGATTGTATAACCGAGTTCATAGTTATCGCAACATGCTTGAGGTTTGGGATGCCTATCATTCCCAAGAAGGGTGCGGAGGAGAAACACCACCACAAGGGATACCAGGCATAAAAGTTGGTATGTCATACGGAAAAGGTTTTGTCATTCATGTTTGGAGCAACGGATTTCTGTACTTTACTATCGACAACCCTTGTAATGAAAGTTGGTATTGAGTATTTAGGTACATACTAATAGTATGATCCCGGACATATTGGCCACTGCTCTGGTAGATGATTGCGTGTTTTCCCGCGACGCGCTTGCTAACTCTACCATCGACTGCCCAACGTTCGGATAAGCCCTTGGTTCGGATGGTCACATCAGTCACGACCTTCCAGCCAATTCTTTTGGAGTCCCGACAAGTCAATGATCACTGTCTTTGACGTCGAACTTGCCCGTGTTTACGTCCAAACCCCGACCACGGCACTCCTCGGCTAGGTGACAGAGGGGGTGACTTTGACTCTCAATTGAACCGCTTCAGATAAATGCACGCACAACAGTTCAAGGTTATAGTAGACACTGTACATTAAATCTGGCAATATAATATGGAGTGTGGAATGAGATCTGGATGTTCGTCCGAACCAGGGGCTTATCCGAACCTCGGGCAGTCGATGGTATATCTATTCTGTGGGTGCATGTGCCGATGCCAAAATAATACATCCATAATGCCCGGCATTGCCCGAGCAACCAACACTGCTATAAGTATGGATTGGTTTCTCTTATCCTGAATCCATCATCGGATGAATAGTCAACGAGGCACCAAGTAGAGGGAAATTAAATGTTCCTCGAAATAAAGACCTAAGGATTGGGAATGGATAAGATAGCAAGAACACAGCGAGCAGGCTTCCAGATAGTGCTTTGTGACGTTCGAGAATTTGACGTTCGAGAATTCAGAGTATCACTATCTCTCCCTATTTTACAAATAATATTACTTACTGTTCCGCCTAATTGAGCTGCTAACTTGAAGTTTCCAACGTATGCAACATATGACACGTTTAGTTGCATACTAGTCAATGCGGTGTTCCTTATGACGTCACGTCAACTCCATACAATACATCAATCAGCCCCTCATAACAACCTCCATAGCTCTTTACCTTTACCATCTAAATGTTTGTATACTCGCCAAGGCTTCGTTTGAGCCGAACACACATCCGCCCTGTCGCCCGTGCTCTTCACCAGTCCTCCATGGGCAAGGGAAACCGAATCGAGGGGGAAAACGACATGAAAAGGCACCAGGATACCCGATCCACCAAACCATCCTCAGCACACTCCGAAAACGATTCAGAGCGTCAATCAAAGTCGCCTGTAGACCCTGACAGTAATCCTGATGGTGGTGTGCTGTGCGAGGAGAAATCCGGTGATTACAATCGGTCCGGCACGCGTACGGCCGAGTATCGCACTGTCGACAAGCAACGGGAGCCATATTCACCCCCCGGCGGTGAACACAGGTACGGCGCGACCAAGCGCCCCGAGTCGAACACTGGTGAAATGGAGAGGGACTCCAAGGGGTAGGGGAAGAGGTGGTTTGAAGAGAGGGTTATCCCCATTGTCCTCATGTCCGAAAAATTGCCCTATGTCGTACATTTGTTTATTCCTTTTTCTTTACTTCACTCTTCCATTCAAGCCGTGGTTGAGTACAAATGGAGATCGTAGTGAATAATTCTGCTTATCTCTCGCACTTATAAGCGTTCCTAAGCATACAAAGCTGATCCACACTTACTAAGCCAAGCATTGTTACACCGCCAATCAAGGAATCGCAGCAATTCCCAAACGTAGATACTCAGATCAATCACGACGGCCGCTCCTTGCATATATATAAGAGAGCAACCTGCTGCATGAGCACTAACACAATCCTATCTCACCACTATCACTGGTATGCCCTGCTCCTAAACCTCCAGCCCATAATTCTGATGAACTTTCCACACTCCCCAACAGCCGAGTCAAATAACATACAATGAAATTTTCCACCTCTCAAGTCATCGTTGCTGTGGCGTTCGTGTCATCTGTCATTGCTGCTCCTGCTCCTGCCCCCAAACCAACTACCTTGGGTTCTTGGATTGGCGAATTGCATGTCGCTGTGGATAAGCGGGCTCCAGCACCTGCACCATTGACGACTTTGGGTTCCTGGGTTGGTGAAACCCACGTTGCCGTTAATAAACGTGCCCCAGCGCCCGCGCCGTTGACAACCATGGGGTCTTGGGTTGGTGAATTGCATGTCTCCGTCAATGAGCGTGCGGAGTTGGATCAGTAAATAATTCTGAGGGTGGCTAATCTCGAAGAGCAGTCGGTGCTCAGCATAGTATGTTTGTAGGGTGGGACCGTCCCCCGATATCGTATCGTTATCGTGCTTGCTCAAACATGTGTTCCTCATAATCTATGTTATTTAAGCCTTCACTGTGTCTTGAACTTTGTTTATAATGTATGCGGGAGAGTGTTTCTTTATTACTTCCCAGTACACTGGGGGTGATGGACGGCTAGTGGATAGGCTCTGAACTCCGAGATTAGCGTTGGAGCCACCCGCCTCCCGCACAAGTCGCATCAAGTAGGCCGCGCATGGCCGTTTACTCCCGCGGACGCGGCAGTGAAGGGTCTGCCGTAGTATTGTCTCCACTGTTTTGTGGTCCCTTGAGGTGTGTGCATTATGGTTTTTATCTTGCGCAAATGACGGTATCCACTCCAACGTGAGTGATTGCAGTTGTAAGATGCTAAGCGTACACCCGTGGATATAAGTCACCTTCGCTGAATCTCAATGTACCAGTGATAGCGAGTAGACATGCGTTGCCTTTATCAAGCAAGGCATTTCATATCACTATTAGCGGGGGACTGACCTTTGAATTTGAGGTGCCACAGAATGTTTCGATCGGACCTAGAGTCAATACTACACGGAGACGGTGGCTCAGAACCCAACGAGAGTACAACAGCGCGATACCTGTAAGATTATGTTTCGACTGGTGGAAGGTATTTATATATGGAATTCTCTTGTATATGTTTTGTTGATTGAATGGTATACTGTGTAGGTTGTCGGGATAGATAATGTTAAGTGATGATAGATAAATCGAAGAGACCCGGGTCCAGGTCCCCTCATATATGACACCCTGATCACCATGTGGTCCCACTTCTCAACCTACAACAGGTATTAATCTATATCCGTGCGGGGACCGCATTAAGCGGCTGATCGAATGGCTGAGCCACTGCGTCCGCCAACCTTCTGCTCCGAGTATTTTTTTTTTTGTTGGTAGCTTGAAACGGGGTCACGTGGCAACAGGAGGGAACCCCTAAAAAAGTATTGGACTTCTCACTCAGACAAATGCTGAAAGAAGTTGCGTATATGGCATTATCTACGACGTGCGGCGGCCGGCAGTCTCTCGCGACCCACGAACCTGAGTACCCACCGAATGTACCAGGATATATCCTCATGTGATAGGGAACTAGCCGTCATTGAATAGTATCACAGAAGACATAGGGTCAAGTGTGCGGTGACGACACACTCCTCGTAACAAGAAACGGCAAAGAAAATTGTACCTCAAGAGCCCAAATCCTTGCTTGGACTTAACGAAGGGGGCAACGTTCGTAGTAGAGTGACATCCATCCATCCATTCATTGATGCACCCAATTCTACTCTACGACAATCGTATGCCATAAAAACCAGATGGCAAAAGAATGTCCTACGAATCGCCAAGACCGACCCACGGTGGCCGAGACTAACGCTCATTGACATACAATACCAAAGCTCGACATACAGCCCTGCAAGTCCTGTCATCTTTTCTCCCCACTGGGGGAAGAGAATCCAGAAAGTAAACGTTTCAGGAAGGACTTCTCCGAAGTCCCTTTGCTTCCATCTCTCACCGAGTCCTGACTCGGTATCGTGTAAGCCGACGGGTTCTAGTCCAGGGGGATATCGACGTCAGAAGTCACCCACCACGCAAGAAAGAGTAGGAGGAGGAGGCAGGAACTCACCAGTACCTCCATCCTCGTACCTTTTGGTGGTATGATGACGTACCCGCCACGTCCACCGTCAATAGGAATAAGGATGGGTTGTGTATCCGAGCGCTTGACATAAGTTGGCCCATCTGTCTTTGGGGTGACAGTTTTGAAGGATGCGGTGGTGGTGTGAGTGCGGCTCGAGCTACTCGTGTACCGAGAAGCACTCGAGGAACGGTGGGAACGACGGGTTGATTGAGAACGGGAAGATGGGGAGGTATGGTGGGAAGGGGAAGAATGAGAGTCCTCTGCGGAGCTTCGAGGAATCGGGACTGAGGTGTTGTGGGAGCGCGATGATGATCCTGACCTGTGCTGTACAGTGTCAGAGGAACGACTCCTGGCTTTGGATTTGTATGAGCCCGAAGAACGTGTGGAAACCCTCGAGCTGGAGGAAGTTGTTGGAGGTAAGTCACGTCCAGACTGCGACTCGCTGACAGGGGAAAGAATGAATGGATTGCTTGGGCGATGTTGATTTGTATTGTCGACCCAACGTGCGATGCGCTGTTGCGTCGCCAGATACCGCTCGTAAGCATCAGAGGAATAATCGTATTCAGTCATGGTGGTTGTCGTGTCGTGTAAGTATGTTCAGAATGTATCGTTTGTTGGGGGGTCGTTCAGTGATAGAGAGGGGGGCTAGATGTAATAACAAGAAACGAACTGTGAGTCAACTCTAGACACCCAGACGTAAATAAGCGACCAACCTGTGGGGTGCAGTAGAAAGGCGTTGTTAATTACTCGTGGGTGCAATGAGGCAAACTAACAATATCAGCTCGGATGATGAACAGACTTATATTACAGGCATGGTCGGGAAGAGGCATTGTAGCAATAATGATCATTGCCTTGTGCGAGCGGCGGGACAAAAGAGTGGAGACATTGGGCACGAGTCCATTGTCCCCGTTTCGTAAGGTCGAACCCGGTCCGCCATAGCCGTGTCCGAGTCAATATACGAGATCCCGGAGGCTACCCCCTCGAACATGATCGCAAGAGTGCCTCGCAGAAAAAGGAACGAGTGATATTGAATAACAAACTAATACTCAAATGCCAATAAATACACAAAAAAGCAAGAATAATAGCAGAAACGACAGGTGCGCAAGAGGGAAAAACTACATATGACGACAATCTCCTACAAAACACAGAACACAACTGTCCGGCACCTGTCCCCCACATCCATTTATTCGGATGATTCCTTCAGATAGGCCAATTACCACTATCCACCTTTCGCCACGATCCCCTATTCTGTATGTTCGATGACATCTGATCTGACGGTGGGTCTGAAAGGCCCGCCTCTTTGTTCTACGCGACCATATTCCCGGCTGCTTTTCCATGGTGGAGGACCAGTTCTTTGACGGCGGTCAAAGTCAGAGACCTCCCCATCACTATTGATGGGAGCTGCGAGCGTCGAAGCAACAAAGAGCAGAAATATTGATGCAATTTGGACCTTCATTGCTGGTGGCTGTGATCGCAAGTTTATGGTGAGCTGATTATCATCCTTCTATGGGAGGCACAGGCACTATTTACCTGCAGAGCACTACTGTGCCGGATTTGAGGGGATGAGGACTGGAAAGAAGCGTTGGTGAGGAGAAGCGAGTAACCCGCCTGGGCTTTATAACATAACGTTGAGTGGTGTCGGCGCCGTTAGGGCGATGTATTCGAGTGTTTCTGAACTAAACTTTTTTGAGGATGGATGACACTTACGGAACTGTGCTTGGCTTAGTTCGGAGATCGCAATCATACTCACACGAGGCGGAGCTACACAGAGAAGGTCTCTGTCGGCCCCTGCTTCTCCTCCATTCTAGGGGATGACCGAGGGATTAACATTCGGGGGATGACCGGAGGGTGAGGATTCGATATGTAGACAGTTATGATTGAGAACATCTGCGCGCGTGGTGAGGGCTCGTAGGGCTGTGTTTGATAGGGTGCTGATATGAGATCTGGTCCTATTGGTCGTATTATTATCGGGGGATGCATCCAATCAGCATGGATAGCCACCAGATATGTCGGATAGGGCCTGGGAGGGGAACTGATGTAGATGCGGCAGTGCATTCTTGATTGAGTTTGTAAACCCCAATGCCAAGGATTCGGTGACTCAATGAATGTGACCCGCGCCTACCCGTGTCCAACATGGAATATCAAACAATATCAAAGAATAAATCCCCAGCGGGCTCGAAGAAAAGTTGAAACACCGCTTTGTGAAATTCCCCACGCTAAATATAGTCCAAGACTATGATCAGGGCTTGTGGAATATCATGTCTTCCCAGTAAATGACATATCAAACCATGATATGTCAGGCTCCAGCCCGGTTGCAACGAGAGGACTGATAAAGGTCAACCAAGACCCTCCCCACGTCTGATAAAAATCAGTCTGATGATCGGCAACCAGTCGAAATCTCACAGCCTTGTTTGGGAGGTGAAAAATACCAAAAGGTCAACCCTGCACGACCGTACCTGACATAAATGCTCCAGCTCCATTGCAACATGTTCAGATCCTCCCATCATGCCCCCTTCAACCTCGATGTCGGTGTCACGACGCGTCGGAAGTCTCTTGCTTTCCCTCGCCATTCTTCACGTTGGGCAAGTGGTAGGAAAAGGGGGTCGGAAGGGTGGGGGTGGTCATGGTGGCGACATTGGAGATGCCATTAATTCCCTAGATCTTCCCCCAGAGCAAACTGCCCTCTTCGCCCTCACGATCGTCATAGCAGTCTTCACACTCTACCAGCTCGCGAGCGCCGCAGCGCGTTTCAAGAAACCCGTCTTACCAGAAGGAGTTCCAACACTTCCATACCAAGTCGGCAAACTCTTCCCCTTCCTCATGTTCTCATACCTCCTCATCTTCCTGATATACAATATTCTATACGCGATTGACGTTGCTGTTTTCCAAAGCGGTATGAGCTTTGCGTCGGAAGGGTTTATTCCAGGAATGTGGTTCGTGGGACAACTAGCCGATGTGTTGTTCCTTGCCATGATCTTTTCCATCATCGCCTATCGCCAAAGAATTCAACTATATCCAGCGGAGAGCTTATTCAATTTGATATCCTTCCTACAAGGCTGGATCTTGGGGACCATGTTCATCCTAGGGATTGCCCAAGACGCGATTTACGGCGTTAGCATAGGCAATCACAGGTTCGGAAACTTGACTGCCGTAGACAACCTCAGCATCGCAGCCCAAGTTTTCTATTTCATCGCGTGTCTTGCCGTAGCTGCGTCGGCTATCATGGCTCACCTACGCTTCAAAAAGAGCGAGATCCATGACGTGGTACGTCACGAAACATCATTCTTTCATGAGATGAAACCCGAGCTGAGCTTTCATTTCCAGATCATCCGGACCAATGCGTTCATTGTCACTCCATTTGTGCTAATCGGTGGACTATATCGCATCATATCCGTCGGAATTGCCTTGAATGTGACCACTTTTATCGACGTGGATGCTCTGAACATTGCTGGAACCGTTATTGGCGGGGTCGTCTCCATTGCTGTCGCCGGGTTTGCCCTTCGTATGGGTGCACTACCAAAACCCAAGGACAAGAAGGATAAGGTCGTCGGACATAAGGCTTAGAAGACGTGTATCTCATGTGGACTCTCTTCCTTTCCATTTTCCCCCCATATACTAGTAGCTCCTGTATTGTGTGGGTTGTCTTACTGGACGCTGATGCATGATGTCTCGGATATGGACCATTCACAAGTAGATACCCCCAAGGAAGGCGAAGTGCTTGTTGTCACAATTAAGAATACTCCGATCTGCCGATGTACTTCCCAATACCAAATCTGCAGCTAGAAGTTGTCTTTTACGAGTCGATTTCGATTCGGCACCGAAGTTATTAGCATACTATCCGACCGAAAGTCAAAGCCACGCTGCAGCATATGTACCACCTTCTAGACTATCATACAATATACAAAGACTAGCCATATTTCCTTCGAGCAATAAATAGCACATCCTGTCAATGCACATCAACAACGCCCACTGTCAAATAATCCCAAGATCTAGAGATCTCACCGTTGCACAGACCAAGACAAAATATACTTGTTAGCACAACATATAAACCATTTACATCATGGCGAAGCCATGATCACATCAAGAGTTGGATGCCGGTCCATAGAAGCAACCACGAAAGGGCAGTCATACTCAGTGGACGAATACCCGTCATCGCGCTATTAGGAACGGTATACGGCTCCGCCTGTATAATAACCGCTGCTTGTTCCGCTAGCCCGTAAGTCGCCGAAGCCAACTAAGCACATCATCCATTCAGTTTAAATGAAAGAAACAAACTAGAACACTCACATGTGCCGCAAACTCGAAGGGAAATACCGAAGAGTCCGCAACACGTACATTCGCTACGTAGAGTACATCAGCACGCCAACCACCGAAAAATGGATGCATAGATGGCAACATACCAGCACCATACACCCTCAATTTAGAGTCAACAACACCTCCCTGTGCACGCGGCAACATCCCACAACTCGAACTCGGGTGATACTGCGAATTCGCTCCTTCCCTCCTCAACCACGCTTCTATATCCTCATCCGTCTGTACCCCAGAACCAGGTGAGATTTCCTCTCCAAGAAGGGTTCCCAAAGCGGCCCCGAGGGCTCGGACAACCTTGACACCTTGACGTAGAACGGTCACGTCTAATTTCCGCTATATGTCAACAACCTCCACGCTCGTCACCACCGAGATGTCCCTCACCGGCAAAATGCGAGAAATAATTCGGATCGATAATGACCGGTTCAAACGGGTCCGACGAGTTGATATATAATCTTCCCTGACTTAAAGGGTGTTGCAACGCTGCCTGTATCGAAATCGTACCAGATGACATGACAGACATCAAGAATTCGACTTGGGCTGTTTGATCGTAGAAGTCACGAGTTAGTGTTTCGTAGATGACTTTATACCCTTCGACTACTTCGGGGTCAGGGCTGGGTGGGATGGTCGCGGAAGAATTTTGGAATGCGTCGAGGATTTGTTGTTTGAATGCTGGTGCACCGTCTGTTCCAAGTAGTCTGGTTATGTTGACGAACGCGACGGCGTCATTGACGAAGGATTGAAATTCTGGTGAATTCTAGGAAAGGGTTAAGATGAAAAAGGCAAAATTGTGCAACGTAGACAAACCGCAAAATCAGAATTTGAATCGCGGATGTTGCCTACAGTCTCAAGCGTCGATTGCCAAACTATTCTGGCAGTCTAAGATACTGCATCAGATGAAACAGAATCAGATAAAATAACACCGAGACGCACGAGGTGATCCTGTAGGTGCTGCCCAACCCCAGGCAACTCTTCAATCATCGTCACACCAGCATTAGCCAACACATCCCTCGGACCAAATCCACTATTCATTAAGATCTTCGGACTCCCAATTGAACCTCCAGTCAAAATAACTTCTCGCCTCACTCCAACAATGCTTCGCGACGCGTTAGCACTTTGAGCAAACTCGACTCGATCAGCAATCCAACCCTCCAATGCCGCCTGTTCACGAAAGAGGACTCGTGTGACGGTTGCTTCCGGGAGAATGTGAAGATTTGAACGTGGTGGTAGGGATTCGATGTAGGCAGAACGGGAGTAAGATCGCGTCCAATTTGTTGGGTTGATCGTCGACGGGCTTATGAAGCCTCCTAGTGTGACTCCGCCATTCGGATTGGAGAGGGTGGGTACTCCAATAGCGTTCAGCGAGGACGTCCAATTGCCAACGATCTGCATCATACTGAAGCGAGCTGGGGTCAACTTTGCACACAAGATAATGGATGGAGAAGCACTTACATGCCTGGGTACGAGACCGACAAAGGGCCATCACTGCCATATGCCGAAGAATCCCATTGGATATTTCCAACAGCAGCCACCGCTGACAGAGGTTCTGTGAAGTTTTCTGCCTTTCTCATCGCGGCGTACATTTCATTCCAGCCCCACTTTATCGCAGCGTCCCGGTCTTGAGAAGTGATGACTTGTTGCCACGCATTCACTTCCTCTTCAGCGGGACGGACAAGGTACATGGCATTCATTGCCGATGACCCTCCAATAATCTGACGATAGGAAGTTTGGTCAAGGATCTTAAGTCAAGTTGTAATACGTACCTTGCCGCGCGGCCAAGAAACTACACGTCCATCTAAATTGGGCTGAGGGACAGTAACATGGCCCCAATCGTACTCAGTACCAACAATCGAGGAGTAGTACGCCCCAGAAGGAGTATCTTTACGGCTGCCTGAGCACAATACAAGGGGGAAAATAAACGAAATATATACTTACTGATCCTATCGGTAACCTCATCACCAGAAAGACCAGCTTCCAAAACCAACACCGTATTATTCCTCTCTGACAATCGCGATGCTAACACCAAACCCGCGAGACCCCCTCCAACAATGACATAATCGTAGGTGTCCGATACCTGGGCTTGACTGATTATTTCTCGTTTCGCGGGCGTTCTTCGGGTCGAATAAGCTGAATCTCCAATCGGTTGCCCCGAACTCAACTCGATGTAAGCTAATCCCGAAGCAAGCAGCGATAACAACTTTCTAGTTTTCATGAAGATCTTGGGTTGTGTTCTCGATGGGTCATGAATAATCGTGGCCGACTGTGCGAAACGAGGTATGAATAAGCGCTAAATTGGAGTTTCAAAATGAGCTCTTGTGAATAGAATGAAGGTACACATACAGTAATAGGGATGAGGATACAGCAAGATCAAGTTGAACCGTGAGGAATGACAAGGTATGGCCCTGAACGCATACCAGTGTAAAATGTTTCTTGGCACGACTTACTTGAAACGGAGGGTCTTCGGCAATGCCGGCTTCCACCGCAAGGTGCCATTGCCATAGTAGTCTCCCCGGCGCTCACCACGCCGGAACTCGAGAAGAAGCGACGTGGAGTCTTGAAACCACCATGAACTTTTGGTACATTTCCCTGCATGAGTCAGGGATCGTGGTCAAAGAACAAGCCAAAGGGTAGAGGACAATTTATGACAAATTTCAGTCACAGGCCGGATCATTTACTATTGATCTGTATTCTCCGCAATAAACATGTCACAACAAAATAGGATACATATCGCTCTCCTCCCAAAAGCCTTCGTGAAATAGAATATCCAAGTTCTAGTTCCCCTCCAAACCTCTCAGAAGCCCTTATCAATCATGATGAATCCGCCGCTGGGGGTTGAGCATACTAGAGGCCTCGCCAAATATGTTGTCCACACTCATATAAGTACTTGCTTGATTACAGGGTCAATTTTGATGAAAACGGGGCGCTTTCGACTTCTGAGGAACCCTTCCTGGAGCAGCGAGCGATCCCCAGTGAACTCCAGACACAGGAAGCCTACTGGTATGTGGGAATCTTCATGGAACAAAGGAGACTGCCGAAAACCCATGATGCCACCTGGAGGTCATAGGTCTGCTATATCCGTACGGCCAGAGGGGAGCTGCGCCCAGAATGTCCAACCCAAACACAATCCTGGATATGTGGTTAGCACAGGGACTCGATTGATCCTCCACTCATTTCTCTGTAGGATAACAATACGCCAGTCGTTCTAGGTCATACTCGGATTTGCCAATGCAATGGAGGGATGATCAGGAGGGCCACACTTTCTTGACTAACCGTATACTACCTGAAGCCTTGGAACCAGTGACCACTCTGACCAAACGGCTGGTTCGTTCTTCATAAACGCCCCCACCGTAGATGTAGGCCAGCAGCCGGACACAATATATTACTAGTAAGACCAAATCTTTGGTTTCGTCATCCGAGCTAAAACCATGCCCTTCTAAACACCCCTAGGAATGGACGAGTCACAACACGGACCTCATGGTATGTAACGTCGTTATCTCATCGATTATGATACCGCCCTTGGAAGTTTGACAGCACGAATGAGGATTCTGTCGTCACCAATAGCAAGTGTGGCGGTAATAGCTTCCCAGGATGAAAACAAGAACTCTAGAACACGGCAGGAAGAAGCAAGCAGCCACTCACGAGATCCCTTTCTCCGATTGACGGGTTGAATTGACGATTGCACCGGCCTGTCCCCGTATCCATGATTGTTGTATATATACACCCTATCTATGCCCTTCTTCTCAAACCTTTGGTCAAGCCATGGCAAAAGGTGCCTTACTTCACGTTGTGAGTCCCCCCTTGCCTCGAGCTGAGTCTTAACTCAGCCCGCGTGCCAAAGATCCAAGCGAGCTATGGCGACGCTTTCATCCTCGAATACAACAATGGCACAGAGACAGTACGTAGCCATCATATCCCTAACTGGATTTTGTACTGGTACTTATCCATCTTCGCCGATTAGAAATATATGCTAATTGATGGAGGGCCCGGAACGAATCATCCAATGTACACAACACATGCCCAGCAGGGGCGTGCACAATTCAATTTATTCTTTTCGCTAAACCGTCGTTCGGGTTCCCTTTTGCCCGGGCCACCCAACACACCTCCCCCGCCTAATGTTATGAAGCGGATCGATACGTTAGTCCTGACTCACGACGACGAGGATCACAAACTTGGTATGTATTCAACCTGTTCAAATCAATAGGTATGCATTGACAATCCGATACCACAGGCATTGATGCGCTGATGGCCTCCTTGTATGTTCATCACACAATGGTTGAGTTTGAATTACTCGCACTAATCTGTGAACTTTAGGATATTTGGGGACAAACCAAAGGGCCAGGCGAACGACATGTATAATGTATGGATCGAAGGCGATAAGATGATCAAAGTTGGACAGGCGCCGATTGCGAGCATCTGGTACAATGGGTTCGTGCCAACTCCATAACCCCAGTTTCTTCTCTGATATTCAAATCCATAGTCTGAAAGATGTCTCGACGTATCACCATGGGAAGGACAAGAGCATTGACATTCAAGACAATGGTTGGTTTGATCAATACCTCAAAGAGTATAATGAGAAGGTTACAGCTACTCCCACCATTATCTTCAACGCGGAGCTTGTTTCAGTGTTGAAGGGAACAAGCACAAAGTTTGCGATGAGGGGCGCGACATCCGTTCATGGCGGTGCGGTGAAGAAGGGGCAATTCGAAATCGAGTTTTTAGGTCCAATGGAAGCCGACCTCAGCAAGAGCAAGTTGCTCGAGAAGTTGGGGGGGTCGGACTCACTTAAGACGACCAAGTGGGAGTACCTAAAGGTGTAAGCCAATGTTTCTGCGACAGGCTATAAACCCTGCTGATTGTTGGACTTAGAGAACGCGAAAAGACGGTATCAGCGGAAGCAATGCTCAAAAAGTTCGCCCAACTAAGCGAGAATGAGAGGAAAGCAATGAAGGACACCAATATCAAAAACAAGTCTAGCATCGCGTTTGTTGCCAGAGATGGTCTGACGAGCATGCTGTTCCTGGGGGATGCGGTTGCCAATATTTTTGATGATGTATATAAGAAGAACGGCAAAAAGCCACTCAAATATACGTTGATGAAGGTGATATTTGTAATAATTGGTTAGATTTATTAATCTCACCACAAATATCCAGGTCATGCATCACGGAAGTGGTGCCAATAATTACTGGTCCGTCACGAGAGCCAAAGACCGGAAAGATGAGGAGCCCGCAGACTATCAGGCAAGATTTGGAACATATGGCAGATCGGCTATATACTTCTTCGCAAAGTAAGTCTGCCCATGAGAGAATTTTTTTGTGTTGGAGGGCTGAACGGCGTACACTCAGGGTCCGCGCTGAGAAGTACGTTGTGAGTAGTTTCACATTTAGGGTACACTTATCATGAATTCAAACCCCTCATTACCCAGATATCAGGAGCGTTGGATATGCATCCCAACCCCCATGTTATCACCATGATTGGGATCATTGCCGCAGCTCAGGAACGCAAGGAGAATGTCAAGATTTATCTCACCAACGTCATGTCACCTAACGTCACGCAGAAACTCGCACAGCTCTTCCTCAAGGATTCTGATACAACCGTACCATATGTCGAAATCAACCTCCTCCCACCCGGGGCTCATTCATGTGCCGTTGGAATATACGACACCGACAAAGACGATGCAGTCTGGATTTCACATGTAGCCCGAGATTTCCGCAGCTCCTACCCATTTAAGCTGCGCAGAGATAACAAGACCCTCGATCAGGTGCTCAAGGATACATCAGAAATGACCTTCGAACCTTACACGAAAAAACTCAAGACGAGTACAGGGTCCGGAGGGGGTCCATCGACTTCAGGGGCATCCGGCTCGGGTTCTGGGGCCACAGAGTCGAGCTCTGGCACTGCTACAGGCCTTTTCACAACTCTGGCTGTCGAAGCCCTCAGCGGTTCATCCGCGCCGGCTCCAACTAACGCACCAAAACCCACTCCGAGTCTGATTCCCTTACCTGTACTCCCTCGGGCTTCACCCACCGCGAACATTATATCCACAAAGTTAGTTGGCACGTCGACCCCCTTATCACATCAGCAACTTGAGTTACATCAGGTACGCCCAACAATTGTGCCCTACATTCACTTCGTTAATTAGATTGATTATAAGCCCTATACGACAAAGACCATCACAGGTCTTGATGACCTACTTCAGTTCCTTGTCTCTGCGAACGAGATTACTCCTCTTGATTCGCAGGGGCTCAAGCGGGAGCTTGTCACCCTCGACGGTCTCAAGTTCGGCGCCTTCGTTGCTCTATTCATGGGGGTCGAGCGCTCCGAGCAACTCCTTGCCGCAATACCTTCTGACTATCTTGACTCACCAATCTATCTCGACGCCCAAAATAGTCCCGTGCACTGGCGAATCAAGCCTGAAAACATCAAAGCGAAAGTTATCGACCCTCCTCAGTGCGTTCACACCCGATTGATTTTCTTTCTTTCTTTCTGATGAATATTGTGTAGGCTTGGATTCATGGGCCGGAGGGGTATCTACTCGTTATCCTATAACCTTCCAGCCCGGTCGCATCCCCCGGTCTGGAGAATCCCATTCGACCAGAAGGCATATTCGGTTCCCTATTACATAAATTGGGACGGATCGATGTCTATCCTTGTTATCTGGCCACACTATGCCACTGGTATCACCTCCGCTCAATTCAGGGGTGAGCTCGTAACCCCCACGAAGAAATACAATGTTCGTATGGGTCTTCACGCCCCTTCCCCTCATCTGACATTTTTGCAGGTCGTATGCCACATGGTCCTCGTTTCCGAACAGCCCACTAGCTATACCGTTCGCTTTGCCGATGAGGAATACAACACCGAGAATTACAAGATGTCACTCGCTGACTTGGCTCGTGTCTTCAGCACCGATGTCAAATATGAGCTCGCATTTGAGTGGCTCATTCTTCCAGGTCTTTATTTTTTTTTCTGTCTTATGAGTATTTGTAGTCATTCTGTATCAGGACTCGATTATCTCCTGAAGGAACTCAAAATTGACGCTGGACTCGACAACGCTGGATTCACATTGCATAAGATATGCTCGAAACTCATTGTCAAGCAATTGTTCGCAGAGCTCAAGCTGACGAATATCCCCGCCTGGAAACCATTCGATTTGCCCTTCTCGATCAACCTCACAGCTTTGCAAGTCCTCGTTGAGGATGCCTATTCTCCTGATGATCGAAAGGTACATTTGCCCATGTTCTAAGCTTCTCGTTCTCTGAGGCACTCTCTAGGTTCTTCTTCGACTCAGCGGTGTGATCCATACGTCAACCGGCACGGATATCAATCTCCCCGTCCAATTTACCGTCCAGTTCACACCGCAGCGATTCAATTTATATGAGCTGGCAATTCTACCCGGACTCCACGATAGGCTTTCCATCGGTCATATCCTCGATGTCGTTGGTCTTTCCCAGGCCCTTGACTTTTCTCAAACATTCCCCGGCCTCTCCAATCTCACCAATTCTCTCAGCATCTCGCAAGTCGTCGTCGGATGGACCTCGAGGATTACACCGGAATACTTCAGGTTCACAGTCCTTCTCGATGATTGGACATTGGCGGAGAACATATTCGAAGT
>QFDT01008220.1:0-11466 GCA_003315915.1 Macrolepiota dolichaula | reverse complement strand
AAGGGAGGAGGGAGAGGTCGGTAGGATACTGAAAAAATTTCAAACAATGGCAAGATGAACTCAAAGGGAGGGAAAAAAGTGAACGCAGATAAGCAGAATGATACGATAGAGGGACAAGGTGTCATTACACCCTTCAATTCATTTACATACTACACATACTTGATCGGGGCGAATAACCAACGACATGCAACAAAAATGGCAAACATGGTGAGAAACAAACACGATATCGAAGGTGATCAAAAGAGAGCATAGAAGGTGAAAGGGGAGGGGGGCATAGGCATTCGTCATCACAAGATGTCAATCGTTTATCTCCTACCATAATGTCCACCCTGCTGAACTTGTTGTTGTGGTGGTGGCCAATGTCCATGTTGAGCAGCGGCTGCAGCAAGACCCCCTAGTGGTTGGCCAGGCCCTCCTTGTGGAGGCGCACCAATACCGGGATATGAATATCCACCAGGCTGCATAGCATGTCCGCCATACATGTCATGTTGTTGAGTGTGTTGATGGTGAGGCTGTTGACCAGGGTGGGGGTATGAATTGCCAGCGGAATATGCCTGAGGCGATGAAGCTGTTACTTGTGTGTGCTGTTGTTGAGGAGAGGTAGGTGAGCCAAGGGAAATTTGAGGTGGTGGAGGTTGCTGTGCAGGGTGAGCCGTGTGTGGCTGCGCAGAGTTGGGTTGACCAGGGCCGGGGGGAGGGATAGAGAGCGGAGGAGGAACGGTAGCATTCGGAGTATGAGGGGACGTAGCCCCACGAGGGTTTGTGGCAGAAGAGACACGTCGACGGCGCTTGTCACCTGCGTTTGCGCGGCCGCCGCGCGCAGCCTCATCTTCTTCGTCACCATCCTGGTCTTCCTTGACTGGATTACCAGTCTGTGCGCCGCTGATGGACAGACCACCGGGCAGATTGTTGGGACCTGGAGGCGGGGGACCCATAGTCATCGGGCCAGATGCGCGGTTAAGAGGGGCGCCGACTGGCATGGACGATGGCAGTGAACCATGGGGGGCATTAAGGCATGCCTGGATGAGGTTCTTGCCTTCCGGTTGTGTGACGAGGGGTTGGAGTTTGGCAGTAGTAAAGGTGTATACGAGACCAGTCTCTGAAACGACGAGCAGGAGGACCTGCGTGCCTGTGAGGGTGGAGAGTTCGTATGCCTAATTGTGAGGGTTAGAGAGAGTTGTTACACGAAAGAGGCAGGTTGATTACCTTTTTCATAATGCCTGGAAATAGACATGTGAGAAGGGAAGAGGAGGTTCAGAGGGACGAAGGGGCCTTACCTGCTTTCCTTTTGGAGAACGTTATATGACGTCTCGATTTATCCTGAATAAATTCGATCTTGATCTTTCGTCTTCCTGCTTTCTTGTCCGACTTTGGTTTCTCTTCATCTTCATCGTCGTCTCCACCACTGTCGACCGCGTCGTGATCGTTGATAAACGCGTCATCGCCAACGGGGGCTGGGGCAGCACCAGTAGGAGGGGGATGACCGTCTGCGGGCGCAGATGTACCTGGGTGCATGTCGAGGGTGCGCTGGCGTTTACGCATCGTAGGCGACGTCGGCGACTGAGCAGAAGGAGGCTGGGAAGTAATCATGGTTGGAAAAGAAGGAACGAGAAGAAGCAGAGGGCGTGCAGAAGCGAAAACGGAAGGAGATATGTGTTGAGAGCGAGAGCAGAGGCGGTGCAGTGGGAGGGAAAATGCGGCGATGACTTACGGGAAAGGGGTTATGGGAGTACGTCGTGGAGGATATTTTGGCAGAGGAAGGGGAGGGCTAGAGGGCGATGGACAACGTCGAGGGCGACGAGCAGAGGGGGTTACGGAGTCTGGCCGGAAAAGGAATTGTGTGGGAGGGCGAAAAGGGAAGGTTGATCAGGACTCGTTTTTGAGTCCAACGCAAGATAAACGCCATCACCCAAACAACATCTCCATTGCACAAGCACAACCAAATATACATATCCGGAAAACCCCGAGACCCCTTCCCCCGATATGACTAAGCCCTCAGATGACTCAGATAACATCTTGTCCGCACTGCCTTGAGACCGCCCACACATACACACTCCCCTCCTCTTCCTCCAAGCCATTAGAGCTCGCCCCCAAACATATCTCAGAGTCTGCACAGAAGCCCTTCTGTCCCCGCGTGACACCCCTTCCCACGCCTCCTAACCCGGCCGTACCAGGTTCCTGTCTGTCATCCAAAAAAGGAAACCAGAGATATAAATCTGGAACCTCCCATCAACCAGGATCACAGACCCCAAATCCCCGGTCCGTCCTCCCCCCTTCGGGTTCCACTGCCAGTCCACACCATTCGATCAACTCTCACCTCCAAAACGCCGTAGATAACATACAAAACATGCTGTTAATCTAATCTCAAATCTCTCTCTCAACAGCCCTGCCTGCTAAAACATCCATCCCCTCTGTGTGTGTGTGTGCTGTGTACCCAGTTGAGAGAGAAACCGGGGGATACCCAGGGGATCAACCAACGTGACCCCCCCCTCCCCTCTCATTCTGGCAACTAGCTCCTTACTAGCACAGCAACCCTGCTTCATGTCCGCAATCAATACAATAAGTGTAATGCAGGTCCGACCCTGGAATCACGGCGTCGCACACCACCCATCATCCGAGTGGAATGGACAACGAACGGGAATATCCCCTCGAACCCCCAATCCACCCCTACCCACCCAACTGACCCGGTTGGACGGGTGGCCCAACTATCAAGGGTTATTGTCTTCTAGTCTATTCTTTTCTCAGCGCTCGCCTGGTACGCAACAATGGGTCCAGTAGGCTCTCCCCCCCCTTGCCCACCGCTTCGCAATAAACACCATTGTCCTCTACCCGTTTTCTTCTTCGAATTCCGTCTCTCGTAATAGTCTCTCCCCCTCAAGTCTTCTATACCCTCTTTTGATTCTGTCATCGCGGCTGTCAATCCCTCGCACCCATAAGTACACATTCCAGAGAACCAGTAGTTCCACCGGCAATCCCAGTGCATACCACATTAATACATTCTTCTTTGACACTTTCGTCCACCTTTACGACCACTTGAGCGTCTAACAATCGGGTCCATTCAAACACACTTCCTTTTCCATCGCTTATCGGTTTTACATCACATCGATCTCTCCTCTCAATTCAATCAAACAACTGTATTTCTCCTGATCTTCGGGAGCGTCACCTGAGGGTTCTTTTCTCCACACACCCACTATCGTTTTTTTAAGCCAACATATTTTTATTTCCATGGGATACAAATGATATTCTAGACAATGTGAGAGTCTGCACGAGGGAACCAAGAACCCAAGTGAGAGTAAAAAAATAGGTTGAATAATTACAACAACCGCACAGCTACAACCACATCTCTCGTCCACTCAAGTTCTGTGAGTATGCACTCACAGAACACGAAGGATGGCGCCTCGTGCGCTCTTTTCGAATAATCATTTCATTTCATTTTTTTTTTTTCATATTTTACACGTCTCTGGACCCTCCCAACCGGTGCCTGACGGTCCTCCCCTCAGAGCGAGGCCGTACTTACGAGGCGTTCCGTGTTACGTTCTTCGCTTCTTCCACAACCGGGGGGGACATTCACGTCAGGTTTGCTATCTGGCATTGAACAGGCCTGGAAGGCTTGAAGATGATGATCGCTTGCTTCCTCTTCGCTTCCGCTGGTCCGACGGGTATATCTTGTGGGCCTTTCTTCCGTTTTACGACGTCTTGGGTACCGGCGGTGGTGGTTCAAGGATGAGCAGCGCTCGCCTCACACGCTCTTCAAAGCTCAGTGTCATTAGAGATGCTGACTGCCGCACAAGCGTGAGCGCAGCAGTCATTTTGCCCACAGTGGCGTTGTTGCGGGCCTGCCACTCGAAGGGAACCGCGCCTAGAAGAAAGTTGGCAATTTCCTGCTCTGGATAATACCAAAAAAGAAGCAAATTTAACATGTGAAAGAAGAGCGTTGGAGCCGATATTAATGAAAGATGAACGAGAAAACGCATAAGCTCTCTTTTACCCATCAATGACCAGAGTAAAAATCGACTACGCACCGCTCGGCTCCACAATGTCTTCATCGATTCCTGTCGGCAAGCGGCTGAGGTGTACATCGGTACACCCCTCATCACGACAGACACCCCCGCCCGGCACTTCATATTGACACAATCGCTTTGACGGATCAAGGTACTTCATGGCCGTCGCGAGCCTCAGTGGTTGGAGGTCCGGCACAACTAAAGTGGGTGAATGTGAGTAAGCATGAGAATTTAATGTACTACAGAGGCTATTATTGTCTTGGGTGGAAGAATCGGAAGGGAGAGCATCAGAGGCAAGCAAGCGAGGGGGTGTCATTCGTGAACGGAGCAATGGGTAGCTTGAAAGAGTGGACTGGTAAGGTTGGAAAGATAGATCCGGAGAGTTCGGTGCAGAGTCAACAGACAGTTCAGGCTCGGAAGGATATTCATCCTGTAGGTCCTGGAAGATCAAGGGAATCAAACATCCGACGTCAGCATTCCAGCGGCTGGCCAAGAATCGCCTGCGAGGATAGAAGAGGTCCAAGGAAGGAAGAACGCACCCGCACCGATAACGAGAGGGCGGTATCGGTATAATCAGTCGTTGGGCTCACAGGAATGTCTTCACCTAGATTCATGACATCTGTATTTGCTTGAGCCTGTGAGTTTGTGGATTGGTGCATGGACAAGTCAGCATGAGGGAACAGAACCACATCGTCAGATTTATCTGAGGGTAGCTGCTGATGGCAGCTCAGGAACGGAGAGGTCCTTGCCAGTTCAGTTCTCTGTGCTTGCGACCCTTGCCATGTAAGAGGGAGTAAGACAAGAACAGGATAAGAATAATACCAAGGACGGACGACGTAACGAGCGAGCGTGAGTCATTAGGAACAACAAGATAATATGATTTGACAGTGAGGAAGGGTCCGAAGGAAGAATTTCATGGAGACACACCTTCATGTTCATCAAATGGGGGCGAGACAGGCGCTGGGATAAAGTTGGAATTGCCTGTGTGGACCAGAATGGTCTAGGTCAGTTGAAAACGTCTATTGTGCTCGCCAAGGGAGTGAGAACCGATGGAAGGTGTAGCATGAATGATATCATCATGAATATCGGACAATTCCTGACAAGCCGAGCCTAATTGAAAATCAAGATAAGCAGGACTGGAGCACCAACAAATGAATACGCACCAGGGTCGGAGGCAGAAATTGGAGGAGTGGTGGGTTCGACTTGGGCATGCGTCTGGGGAGGTGCCGATTGCTCTCGAGATACCAACTCGCCAGATATCGGGGTCGTAGAATAGGGTGTATCGCCGGATGGTGTTGTGTTAAGCTTTGCCAACTACAGCAATATAAGCACAGAGGCTATCGATCAAGAGGAGACTGACCGCTTTCCGCTTCCGATTCTGTTCCTTTTGAGCAATTTCTTCCCGCATCTTAAGGATTTGAAGCTCGAGAGCAGAGGCTTCTGGCGATGGTGTAACATTGGACGACCTGGCTTTGATAGTGGTAGTAGGTGCCGGCGACGACCCGGATGTTCGAGATGTACTGAAGTTTTGACCCATTCGCAGTGTAGGGGCGGTTTGCGATCGTTTCATGAAATCGAAATTATCAGAAACATGTTCATCGTCTTCGCTGTCGCTCAAATCAATGATACATCGCCGCATGCCGATGTTGGAGAAATTCATTCCAGAATGCAGCTTCCGTTTGAACGCTGAAGAGCCGAAACTTGTAGGCGGATGGCCATCTTCGACATCAACAAAGTCGGATGCAACAGGCCGCCTCGCACTTCTATTATGACTTGGGCGGCTGAAGGCGAATTCCGGGGGTAGTTGAATTTGTGTAGCAAAAGATGTGACGCTATCCCCGGATGATGGTGGTGTTAGGTACTGACTTGAGGTTGGCGATGGAGAGACAGTGTAAGAGGGTCGTGAGCTACCGAGACCCGGAATTTCATCCGTCTCCATGCCATCCATCTCCCGCATTACAAGAGTTGCTTGTTCCAGTTCTATGACTTCTCCCTGGGAAAGCCTTGGTGAGAAACCGAAAGAAGATATAGGTGATGCCTAATTCTTACCTGTTTTGCTGGACTGATGCTTTTCAAGAAGTCCTCAACGGTTTGGGTGGGTGCCGGGGGCGCCATGGTCGAATCACTGTCAGATCCACCCGAATGTTGTGCGATAGATAAAGTAGTGTCGAAGCGTTTCTCTTTGCGAGAAGCCAAAACGGCTTCCTTGCGAGCGAGCAGCTCTTGACGTCGCCGCCGTTCCATATCCTCAAGTTCCTCAGGTGTAAGAGCAGCAGTAACCATGGGTGCATCAGTCAATGGTGTAGTGGGATCCGAAGGAGTGGGCTCCCGTAAATCGTGGGCGGGATCATCAATATGCGACGCGAATTGATCTGTTGAAGGATGTTCGACATGAACTGGTGACCCAGGAGAATATGTCTCAGTTTCGCGAGAAATGTCGAGTAAGTCGTGCGGAAGCTTAAGCCTGAGGTCGCGGAAGACGCAGGAGACTAGCTTTTCACTGAGTCCACAACCCACCAGATACTGGACAGGGACCCCCCATCCCAAAAGGTCGAGGACAATATCTTTCGCAGCATCGTATTCTGATGGCGTCACTATAAATGACAGATGAGATTTGCTTGTGGTAAGTGTGAAAAGAACTTACTATCCAGGTCAGAATGAACGTCGTGACGGTCCAAAAACATTTCATAGTCTTGAGGTCCACGTGCAGATACATAGTCACGACCACCGCTAGGACTAACAGACCTGGTAAACGATTCTCGAGGTAATGGGCTCCGCTCTTGATAACCATTGGGAAAGTAGTCTACGGGTGAAGTCATGTTAGACCCGTGGTTGATATCCAGAGTGGGAAAAGATCGTGCTCTTCCAGTATAGGGTATCGAAGGTGCAGGCGAAACAGAAGCGGGCGATTGCGGTATAGACAGTCTGGTGAGAAGAGCAGGGATGGGAGACCCTGAACATGAAGCAGGTACTGAGGGTTGATCATTGATAGAGTTGATAGCATCGTTGGCAGTGTCTGGGCCTGGTTTGAACGAGGTAGTTTCCACTGGCAAAATCTCTTCATCACTTATTTCCCCCTCCTCTCGCATGTCTACATCCATGTCACGAGTGTGATGCGATACAGATGACGTATCATGACGGGGGCTGGGTGGTGGAGAAGGATCTTTGGGTAGAGCTTGCGGTGATTCCGGGGCATTGTCATCCTGGCCATAATCAAGTTGCAAAGTATCCTGAGGTGCAGCTCTAGCTAGCGGAATGGCCTGTGTTTGCCCAGATGCAGGTCGACGCCTTTTGCCCGTCTTGAGAGTTTTGAGGGCTGCAGCTCGGAGCGAAGACGCATCAGAAGGAGAGCCAGAGATCACGGATGGTCTTGGTGATGAAGTGGCTGCCATCATGGTGAATGAAGTATGATACCGGGTAGACAAGATATGGGGGGATGATGGGCGATTGAGAAATGGGTATGTTGTTGTGGGTGTGGGCAAGGCCAGGACTTGTTATAACATTGTCACGACATCGGGGGCCACGTGCGTCTTTACTTAGCCTGTGCACGGACCACCTCATCCCGTCAGACTCCTTATTGCAACAGGGAAGGATATTAAGTATTACCCCTCGAAAACACTGAAATGCTCATCAAACGACCACAAATATCATGAACAGCTAAGAATGTAAACCTCAATGAGCATACCTAACCAGCCCCATCAAAAATTACTAGAGTCAAGTGTGTCTCTTTCCACACAACTTAGCATTCCAGACGTCGACATACACCCATCTACTAGCATACTAGATTATTGTTTTGCGCCCAGAGAGCCACCAGCAGCTTTATTTCCAAAACACCCACAAACCATTCCGAGAACATATCATTATCCCCCACCCTGTCTTCCTGGAAGTAATAGCTTGGTATGCGCCGGAGCGTTCTATCTGACACTGTGGAATGGCCTTCTCTACTCCTGCCAGTGCTGGCTTTCTGGTCCCGGTAAATGGGCTCTCGTGCGTCGGGCCTGACAACCCTCCCTGTCTCGCTTGACACGATGTCAGTACTTCCTCTATGTCCCCTTTTCCCCATGGACCAAAGCATCGCTCCTGGGACGTTGGATACGACAGACCAAACTTCCTGAAGAAGTACAGAGAACAGCTGGTCACGGAAGCAACCATCACACAATCGGCAAACTTCCATCTGACGAAGCTCCAAATGCGTTGCAGCCGTAATTCCGAAGGCCTGAGAGCAGCTGGGAGCGCCTATAGCCAAGCGACATATACAGACTAACTACCAAACTTGAACTTTCAACCATCAAGATGGTCTGCTTCGAGGTGATCACCCTTCCTGCCTCAGATGCATTATTGGTTAACCGCTCGGGCGGTGACGACATCATGCGAGGACTAGGAGCTGCTCCTGGTGCAATATGGTGGGTTCCCACGTAATCCCTGGACAGAATCTGCCAGCTCAGCTTCTCCTATGTCAGTGTATATTTCGGTTTTGCAGTGGAAGACGAGAGAACCGCCTATCTCTCTATTGGTAACGTTTTCTACACTTGACCTTGCTTGTATTTAGAAGATGACTATCAGGTTGGAAGACCCTCCAACATAATAAGGCGTATGCTCGATCTCCCGAATATGCAAGCCTCAGGCCCTCCTTGCGGCCATTTCTCTCTGGCCCGATCGCCATTCAACGTATCCACCCTAGCGCCGACCCCACCAATGCATTCACTGCGCCCTTGACTGAATTTGCATCATTCACCCTCAAAAAGGGCCAATCCCGAGAGGAGCTGCATGTGCTTCTTCAGAAAATGTGTGTCATTATCGATCGGGTCTCTAGCCCAAAACATGCCCCATGTGCACTAGGAGAAAGTCTTGAATGGCCTGGGACTTTTCACCTCATTGTTGGATGGGATACAATTGCAGTGGGTAATACGTATTTTGTACCCGGTCCCTGTATCTCACAACCACTTTTACCCTTCAGGATCATCTTGAAATACTCAACAAGAGGGAAACAGCACCTCTGATCGCTAAACTTACGGAGCTTTCAGACTCAAATGTACGGCATGTCCCATTGAGGATGATCCAGGGAAAGGGTGAGGATGAGCCTAAATCGAAACTATGACGCTACTTGTACCTATGCCAATTGCTTTCTTTTAAATTATCCCATGTGAGCAAACTTCCAAATGCCACCGCGCCACGCACCGTCCTCGTGAGGTTCAGAAGTAATATCTTTTTGTCGGACTTAACACGATTAACCGTTTAAAGATTAGCTTCTCAGTTAGTCCGCCCTGATCCTCTCTTCGCCACTTGGTGATGACAGATTGAAAACAAAGCAAGCTGCTTTCTTACTATTCGATGCTTTCATTAAGTCTTATCTCCAACAATTTCGGCTACTTTCCCATTGCCACCAGACACTCTTTGCCATATGCAGAACATCACAAGAACAGATATGACACAGAATCTCCCATGCGAAGCGCGACTCAAGCGCATATCCGGGAATCATTTCATTCAATTCCGTTCACCCATGATTTCATCCCCAAGCGATGTGACACTTTGTTTGCCAAACGCGTAATTACCCCTGAGCATCCACTCTCCAAGTAAATCCCCAACCTATTTAACCACAACCACCACACACCCTATCGATCAAAACGATCTACCCACAATACCACCATGCCTGTCGTCGAAATTTGCTCTTTCACCGCGTCAGAGGCTTTCCTTGCGGACCGTCACCTCGCACACCCAGCCTACGAACTCATCCGTCTTCAAAAGGGCCTTTTGCAGTAAGTCACTTCTTGGTTAAGTCTACCAATCCGTGACTGGCGTCTCACATCTACGTCAAAAGCATATATGAAGGCTTCGGTATCGAGGAACCAGATACAGTATGGTTACTCCTTGGTAAGCCTTTCTAACAAAAGCTACACCCAAGATAACATCTGATCTCTCTTTATTTACAGACTGGGAAAGCTACGAGGACCACAAGGCCTTGATCGATGATACAGAGCTCTACCCAAAAGTCACTGAAGCGCTCGGGAAATGCATCGGCGGAAATTTTGTCATGAGACACGTCGAGTTTAACAACTTTACCCCCATCGCGTTAACCTCCCCCATCACCGAAATTGTCACTCTGGAGCTGAGGGACAAGACGTCCACAGAGCAAAAGAAAGCATTGGACAAGGTTATGCTCGAGTTAATCGAGCGTGGCCACACTGCGCCACGCGCAAAGGATCACGCTCCTTTCGCTTATGGCGAGACGAGGGAGAGTGCGGGATCTTTCTACTTCGTGGGTGGATGGTCGTCCGTTGCGGTAAGCAGTTTGTGATCTATTGGCCTGTTTGTTATCCCAGATGCTGATGACAATCCTCTCATTTCTAGGATCATACAGAGTGCGTTGAAGACCCCGCGGGCATCAAGTCGCAGGTCGAGACAATCGGCACTTTGACGACTTTCAAGGTCAACCATACACATCTGAGAGAATATGGCCTTCGCAAGGACTAGCTAGGAGGCGTGAGGCTCCAGTAAGATGTCAAGTTGCAATGTAGCACATTAATTGTCCTGAACGAAGAATTTGGAGCCAGGGCCAAAAGTGCGATCTCAACTAGCCGAAGCTAGCCGTGTGCGTGTGTTGGTCGGCTCTGAGTGGGCCTCTGGCCTGATGTGCGACTCCTAATAGATAATGATCTTGGGAGCAGAAGATATGATTGACACATCGACAGATCAGCGGGGAATTAATTTTCCATGATAGTAGTGGGGTACCAAAGCCCATTCCCCCACAATGAGCGATGTATCATTATCTACACCTGGATCTACACAGTATCTACACACCGTTCCTACAGAAACCCATCAGTGGATCTATCTCCACCAAGATGTAAAAAAACACTCACACCCTCCTCGCAACACCTTTTTTGGTGTTCTTCGGCGAAACATAAACGCAACTCACTTCACGCACATGCTCCCTAAACCAAGGTAACCACTTAGCATCAATGTTTGGACAACAATCCATCTTTAGCACTTGTAACTTGTTCACTTTCGGAAGGGCGTCGGAACCATCCCCATCCCCTTGTTCGACCTCCGAAGCATACAGTGTAAGGCGCTGTTGAACGAGGGCGTGCAGAACTGATGTCTGAATATCCGGGCAGCTCGATACATCCAAATACCACAGTCGAGGACAGGGACAAGGGAGACGCGACTCCCTCGAGTCGCCTTGTGAAGAGGCGGGTTTTTCTATAAGAGTAGTTATGACCGTGTTGCTCGTGTCATACATACCCACAAGTATGAGCACCTCGATTGTAGGGACAGCCCTTAACAAATGGATGAGAACCACCATGTCAACGGCCATATTCTTCAAGCTGAGCTCTGTTAAAGACCTTGGATTTGTGGATATCCAGTGAATGAAATGATCGTTCAAAGCAGGATGAGTGAGTGACTCGAGGCGCAGTGTTCGCAAGGAAGGGATATTGAATAAGAGGATGAATGATGGCCAAGAACTCGC